>OY720431.1:86957619-87108052 GCA_963082735.1 Pocota personata
GTACTATCTATGCGAGTAGGTATTGCACTACTACTAGGAAGATTTTCACAAAAATCATCATAATATTGTTCTTCTTCGTATCTTATGAATCGCTCCCTAATATCGTCTGCGACATCTTTACTATACTTAGTTTTTTCTATGAAACGTATTAAATTTGTACTCAATTCGTCAGCAACAGCATCGTCTTTTTTATAATCGATTGTATAGTTGTTTTATTTCCTTCTCAACTTCCATCTGACTAATCTTGAGCCAGGGTCTTTATGTTAAACAACCATGTATGTGACGATGATCAGTTTTAATTTTAAAGAGTTTCCCATCTACATAGGGTCTGAACTCTTGTTGGGCCATACTATCGCTAGACATTCCTTTTGTATTGTACTATAATTAACTTCGCGATGTTTAAAGTTCGGCTAATAAAATGTATGGTAGTTTCTCTTACTGAATGTTCTTGCGATAAAACTGCACCGATTTCTAATTACTTGCATTCGTTATTATTACAAATTGATTTTTTTCTTTTAAAAATCTGGTTATTGTAATAATATAAATTCCTTCAGTCAATTTTTTTTTTAATTCATGAAAGCTTTTAGCGTGTTCAACAAACTCAACATTATTCTTTAGTTATTTACATAAATAAAGGTGATTTACTAAAATTCTTATTGAATTTCCTATAATCTATCATACCTAGAAAGCTTTAATTTCTTTTGGATTCTTAGGCACCTGAAAATTGTCGAACGCTTTTACTTTTGCTATATTAGGAAGAAACCCATTACTTGTGATTACGTGGCCTAAATACTCGACTCCTTGCTTCATAAATTCTCATTTTTCAATTCAGATTTTCAATTTGCTTTTTCAATCAATGGAAAACATTTATAAGCCTTTCATTATGTTCTTCCAGATAAAGCATTGTTTCCCTAAAAGGTCTCATAGAACATTCTTTGAAAGCATGACAAAGCATTTTTGAGGCCGAATGCCATTTGCTTATACTCGAAATGTCCATAAAGTGTGGGAAAAAAGCCATTTTATCCATATTTTCTTCACTTAATAGTATTTGGTGGAATCCAGATTCCAGATCTAGGGTGGTAAAAAACTTTGCATCTCCTAGCTGAATCAAGATTTCGGTAATATTAGGAATTGGATAACAATCGAATAGTAACATCATTCAATTTTCTAAAATCAATGCCCATTCTTCATTTAGGTTTGCCATTAGCATCTACCTTTTTGAACAAAGCATTTCTTCCTTAATTTTTTTAACCATTCACTACTTTCTGATGCTTTACTTGATTAAATTTGGTTGATTTTTGAATGATTGATTTGTTATAGAAATTCGAGATGACAATTATCTATAAAATCATTTTCATCTCTAGTTGTTTGGTTCTTACACTTTTTATTAGAATGAGTTAGAGTTCTATTTACCTGAAGCTTATTTTCATCTTCATTGAACACCAAAATCATTATAATTTTATCATTATGTATATTATTTGTTTTTGTTTTTATATACATATATGATTTTCTCGCTTTAAATTTATATAGAAATCTGATTCCTTTAAGAAACCAATTCCAAGAATACCATCGTAATGCATATGACGTCATCTGTTACCACATAGAAAAATATGTCGGTTAAAAATGTACCAAGGTTTTCTTGTCGTCGTATTCTACTGTAATATTAGTACGTCTGCTACACCTATTGGATTTACCGATGCCCTCAAAATTCAGAGGATCTTCAAAATTAACATCATTTTAAAAATTACATTTCGATTTTATAAGACTAATACAAGCGACACTGGCGCTAAAAATATTAAATTTTTATTATTATATCTCAAATTTACGTGAGGGGTTTAATTAAAATTGGAAACAATTGCCTCTCTTCTGTCTGCATTACTTCGATTGTAGTTAACCTGTTGTTTTTTCGGAGCTCTAGAGTCCCTGCTCATCTAGGACATATGATTAGAGTTAAATCATTTTTTCACGTTGTGATTAATTTTAATTAAGTGCTTTGCAGTGCATTTACTGTTGTTTCCTGTATATATTTCCTTATATTGGCCTTTTTCATAATAACCTAATTGCTTCCTGTATTGCTAACGATAGGTTGATGTGGCTGTCAGCAAAAAGAAGCCAACACACTTAGACCAATAATAGGTCCATTGCGATACCACATGGGTTTGAGAAGCGGCTCTAGCCTACTCGTTTAATCATTTGGAGCTTATGATGAAGCGTAAAAGGTTCCTAACGTCAATATTATTCAGATGATTTGGGTCGTTGAAACAGAAGGCTCCTAAGTGGAGTTTCCTTCTTTGGGAGAGAGCTGGGCAGGTGCACAGGAGGTGAAAATAGTCTCTTTCTCCTCCTCGTCCATGCAGCTTCTGCAAAAATCGTTAGAGAAGACGCCAAGACTTGTTGCATACTTGCCTATTAGACAGTATCCAGTTATGACACCTATAACAACGCTAATATGCTTTCTATATAGAGAATTCAAATTCCTAGAGCGTTGCAGATCCAGCATAGGCCAAATCTGTTTTGTCGCTAAACAAGTTGTACCCGTTCTCCACCTAGATTTGTCTATACGATAGCATCCAGCTTTAATTTAAGTTTGCATGTAGCGATAGGCATACCTAGTAAACTTTCGCCTGGAAGGATGGGTATTGTTGTTCCATGTCTGGCAAGTTCGTCAGCCTTACAATTTCCTGGAATATCCCTATGCCCCGGCACCCAAATTAGGTGAATATTAAACTGCTCCGCCATGTCTATAAGAGACGATCGGCAGTCTAAAGCTGTTAGAGGATTTATTGAGGATGTTTCCAAGTATTTAATTGCGGCTTGGCTATTTGAAAAGATGCGGATATCAATGGACGATATCACGATTTCTTTAGCCAATACAAGACCTTTCTTATTGCCATTATCTCCGCCTGAAACACACTACAATGGTTTGGGAGACGAAAAGAGAGGTTTAAATTGAGCCTATCAGAGAAAACACCACCACTCACCCCGTCGGTATAGAAATGTACCGACTTATATTCCGTAAAACCACCTTCTTCTCAGAATGTTCTGGAAGGGATGGTAAATTGGAAGTTTTTGTCAAAATTTAACTTCGGTATGGTATAATCAATGTCTTCAGTGCCTCCATATTAAACTTATTTAAGATGGAGGCGTGGCCATATACTCTTTTGGACCACTGTGAAATAACTTTAAGGCGAATAGTTGAGTTAGCTGCCATTTGCCTGCCATAAATGTCAAGGGGTGTTAAATGAAAAAGAATGAATATGGCTGCGGAAGGTGTCATCCGCAGTGCTTCCCCAATGCACAGACAAACTGAACGTTGGACTTTGCTTAAAAACTCCTGGTTTATCGCCTTGTCCAGGGCAATCCACTAGACAACTAACCAGTACATAAGGATCAGTCTAATGAGCGGGATATAGCGCCAGTACGTTAGTCAGGGTTGTAAGCCCCTTTTGCATCCAATGGCTTTTTTGCAAGAGAAGAGTGCGAAAATGGCTTTCTTAACTCTATCCTGTATATTAGGTTTCCAGCTTAGTTTCCTATCTAAAATAAGACCCAGATAATTAGCTTCGTTGGAGAAAGTTAAGTTTGTTCCATTAAGAGATGGAGGGTTAATAGGTGGGATTTTGTATTTCCTTGAGAAGAGGACTAGTTCGGTTTTGTGGGGATTCACTCCTAGACCACACCGAGTTGTCTATCTAGATAGCTTATTCAAAGCCTTTTGTAGTAGCTCTTTTAAGGTAATGAGGTGTTTACCAGAGACTGCTATAGTAACATCGTCCGCATAGGCGATAACTTCTCAACCTTCAGCTTCCAGTATTAACAGTAGTTTATTAACCACCAGATTTCAAAGAAGTGGGAATAAGACGCCCCCTTGAAGGGTACCCCTCCTGACATATCTTCTGACAGATGCCCCACCCAGTTTTGAGTTGATAATCCGACTATTAAGCAGTAAAGTAATCAGCTCGCCAAGTGAACTATCTATCTTCAAATTTGACAATACTTTGATTATCACAGATGAGTAGACTTTGTTAGAAACGCCTTCAATATCTAGAAAAGCTACCATAGTGTACTCCTTATGATACATTGGGTATTCGATTTTATTGACTAACGTATGCAATGCTGTTTCGACTGATTTGCCCTTACAGTATGCATGTTGAGCCGTGGACAGTAGTCGTGTGTCAATACTATCACGTAAGTGGATATCAATCATTCGTTCTAGTGTTTTTAGAAGTAAACATGATAGATTAATAGGTCTGAGGTCTTTTGGACTGGCATGTGAATATTTACCAGCTTGGGGTATAAATACCACATTGACTTCTCTCCATATATACAGAATATGAACCAGATTCAGACAGCTCTGGAAAATATTTTTTAGAACTGGCAGGATAATGACAAATGACATTTATAGTTCAGCAAATGTTATGCCGTCTGGTCCAGTGGATTTATATGGTTTGAAGTTATGTAGCGCCCAAAGGAGTGTGTCCTGCGCAATCAGACTTAAAAGGTTGCTTTTTTGAGCATTTGACTTGATAGAGTCAATATTTTTGGCAGTCAGGGAATTACTTATTATTATTAATTATTAAGTGTGTATCAATAAGTAAATTTAATGTGTCTACACTAATAGTTGTTTGGACCCATCTGTTTTTAGTTAACAGCTGGGCACTGAAGGATTTGTCGAGAGGATATTTCTCAACCTAGACGCCTTGGAAGATTCTTCTATTTAACCACAAAAGAGTCTGCAAGAATTACGTTTGGCTTTCTTCGATTCCTTTTTATATGTTTTCATGGATTCCTTGTACGAATCTCAGTCAGATTTTTTTTTTTTTTTATTAATGAAGGTTAAAATCTCGAAAGACACAGTGGGGTTCGAAACCCAAAGTAGTTTGGGACTCTAACCGCACTAAAAACACCTCCTTGATCATGACCAATCAACTAGTGATCGACAAAAGATTTTATTTTCACCATTACGTCGGTTTTGAGAAGGTATTATAATTTAAATACGGGCTCTCATAATTGTCAAAAAAGTTCATGGGGTTTGGTTCCTCTTAACATACGAATATTATATCGTACTGTAAAATGCGAGCTACGGCTCGAGTAGATAAAACGTTATTCTGTGAGATTATTTCTTTATTTTCTAGTCTATAGAACAATTCAAGTTCACACTATACTGTTCTTCGCAAATTCTGTCCTTACAAGGTCTCTTTCTTCTCAAATCACTTTATCTTATTTCAATTACTTATTTGACAAATCCAAACTAATTACTTCTTCTTGTTAACTCTTAACTTGCAATTTATCACAAAATTACAACTTCGCCTATTATCACTTTTCCAATCTCTTCGAGCGGTTTGAAAACCAACTGCCACTGCCTCGATCGCCATCTGTCTTATATAGTCGCATTTCTGATAGGCAGAAACTTCTAGTAAATTCTTCAACCACTGGAACGAGAAAATTCTGATGTAATAATTCCAAGATGACAGCTGCAGCCAATAATCTCTTGTGGTTATAATTCTCTCCTAACTCCGCGACGTCGTCTTAGACATATTCCTTCTCTTCCGTGAACACGAACCTCTAATGTGTTCCGAAAAGACACTTCGGAATGTAATTTTGTGTTGCTTACTTTTGGGCGTAGTTATTATGCTACATTATGTTACAGTACATTTAAGACGTCATCTCTCTGTAAACGCTCGTTGTGACGCATTGCGTACTTTTTAATCACATTTGCGACGAGGTCAATCTGTAAATCTTGATGCAAGTCACTATTTCTAATATTCCATGGAGCATTTACTATTCCCCGAAGGACCTTTTCCTTGTACAACGGGCGTTTAGGGAAATGGGGAGGAGGAAAAGAGGAGGAGCCTATGCACGTTGGCTTTGAATGTTTGAAGGTTGTAGTGATGGTAGATCATTCCATATTCATGTTGTTCGGCTTATAAATGAATCCCTATATTTGACAGTACGATCGAAGTTTGGCTTTAGAGTAAACTGATGAGCATTGTCGCGTATGTAACTGGCTATTTCACTGGATCATTTTTTGTACAAAAAAAAAAAACGATAAAAGAGGGAGAGACATGAGACATTACTCCGATGTTTTTTTTTTTTTTTTTTTTTTTTTATAATTTGCGCGCGCCAAATGGGATATGAATACCATTAAATTATTTCAGGACACGGGCGTTTGAAGAAATTGAGAGAGAGAGAGAGAGAAAGAAAGATTGGTGTAGTGGGTTTGAAACTTAGGTGTTACTAAGTTTCAGTAAACTTCAAGGGTGGCGTCCAGATAACTGGGGAGCTTGTTTGTTTTGCTTTTTGTCGTTGCTCATGATTCACAGTATTTTTTCCCTCCACCTGATGTCATCATCACGATCAAGTTGCATTTAAGCCATATGACCACCCTACTGCCAGTGTTATGCCTTCGCAGTAGAGTTGACTAAGCTTTTGCAATTGATCGACTTTTTTATTTATTTCAGACGAAATAAATAGATGATTGTTGAGATCAGGATTTGAACCGTGAACCAAGAGCGTGACAAGCGTTGATGTTACCACTACACCACGGCCACCTTCAAGTGAATGTATGGAATTCACAATGTCTCTCAATCACCAATAAGTTTTAACGTGCGTTTCTGTACCCTATCAAGAATGTGCAGAACGGTCTTGGATGCACCAGACCAGATGTGGGTGTTATATTCCAGCTTAGGGCGGATGAATGCCTTATAAAATGATGCCAGATCAGACGGGGTAAAATATTCTTGCACCGTTTAAGGAATCCTAGACATTTTGCAGCATTTTTGGTGACCTCGAATATGTGATCGTTCCATCGAAGACAGTTATTAATACACATACCGAGAATGGCAAGTCTTTCTGTTTCAATTATGCAAGTACCATCCATGGACAATGGTTGAGGGTTTTGGTTTCGCTTGAGACACAGTTTTGGAAGCATTAAATCCCACTCTGTTGGTTGAACCCCATTTAATTATGCTGTCCAGGTCGGAATTTAATGTGTTTAACATACATTGCCGTTCCTCTTCTATGGCCGAAGAGCAAGGACGTGAGTTAGAAAGCGAATATGAAAAACTGAGGGTACTGTCATCAGCGAAGGAATGGATTGAATTAGAAGTTGCAGAAAAGAGATCATTTATAAAAATAAGAAAGAGAGTCGGAGACAAAACAGAGCCTTGGGGAACACCAGCATTTATTTGGTGAATTGCAGACTTGAAGCCGTCCAAAACAACTTGTTTTGAATGCCCGAAAGGTAATTTCTAATCCATTGAAGAAGAGACTCATCAACGCCATATGCGCGCATTTTCGAAAAAAGAGCCTGATGCCAAACTCTGTCAATATCAAGCGCAACCATCTTAGTTTCACCGAAGTGATATGCCATCAAATCATCAGTGGACCTGTTGCTACGAAAACCATACTGCCGGTCATTAAGGAGTTTTCGTGAATCTAGATATTTCATAAGGTGACGATTTATCAGCGTTCCCATGACCTTGGAAAGAAGGGACGTAAGTGCAATGGGTCGGTAATTGGACAGGGAGAAATTGTCACCATTTCTAGGGATGGGCTGGACAAATGCTGTTTTCCATCTACTCGGAAAGAGCCCTGAAAAGAAGGATAGACAGAAAAGCTTACGCAGAATTTTTGCCAGCTTAGAAGAACACCTCTTCAAAACTATGGGGGATACCATCTGGACCAGAGGATTTGTGTATGTTAAGACCTTTGAGTACTCCTGCAACTGTACGAGTGTGAAAGTGGACTTGTCCAATGGAAAATTTGACGCTCTCAAATACAGGTGGAGACAAAGCATTATCTGGCAGCGTTGAGTTCGCTGCAAAGTGAGCAGCAAGCAGATTAGCTTTGTCTAAGGAGCTGACAGCTGAAATGTCATTGTAAATGAGCGCGGGGATGGCAGACGAGGCAGAAATTTTAATATTTTTGACGAATGACCAAACACTTTTACTACCTTTGGGACATAAATATTTGAAAAGATTTTCATCAAGAGACTAAGACCGATTATTGAAAATGGAAACATTATACCAACTCATCAGTTTGGTTTCAGAGAAAAACACTCAACCATTGAACAGGTTCATAGAATAACCGACGTTATTGCTATGGAAGATAAAATGGTATGCTCAGCCACATTCGCAGACGTTGCCCAAGCATTTGACAACAACATGCAGGGTTGCTATACAAATTTAGATCACTCTTTCCCAAAGAATATACGACAATACTGGAGTCATATCTCTCGAAAAGATACTTTTGTATCAAGCAAGAAGATGCTTTTTCCTGCCTTAAAGAAATTAAGGCTGGAGTACTGCAAGGAAGTATATTAGGCCCAATACTATATCTACTCTTTACGAGTGACCTCCCAACTCCTCCAAGTAGTACAATAGCCACATTCGCCGATGACACAGTAATACTTGCAATCGAGAAAAGCGAAGTAGAGTCAACCAGAATCCTTCAAAATGCTATAAATACTGTAGTCAACTGGGCCAAAAAGTGGCGTATAAATCTCAACAGTACTAAATCAGTACGTTAATTTCACCAACAAAAAGATTCAAAGGCTTCCACGATTACCATCTCTGGAATACAAATTCCTTACTGCAGCACAGCAAAATATCTAGGAAGAAACCTAGATGCCAAACTTAAATGAAAAGAACACGTGAAAAAGAAAAGAGATGAACTGAACATCAAATTGAGAAAAATGTATTGGCTTATTGGTAGAAGATCACCCTTATCTATACATAATAAATTGTTATTGTATAAACAAATCCTAAGGCTCGTATGGACATACGGAATTCAGCTATGGGGATATACGGCTAAAAATAATATCGAAATAATACAACGTTTTCAAAATAAAGTATTGAGAGCCATAGTAAATGCACCTTGGTATATAAGGAACATAGACATTCATCGCGATCTTAATTTGAAAACTGTCACAGAAACCATTGCAGATTACGCAGGAGTGGCTGTCTGGCCCAAGGCTGAGACGACACATAAACCCAGAAGCAGTGAGGCTCACCGATACGCACGGACTTACTAGAAGACTGAAGCGCATCAAACCACATGACCTAATTGTTGGCAACTAAAAAGGCGATTATATGTTTTGCAATTATGTATGTATGTAATATTATATTTTAAAATATGTATATACATATATCATATATCAAATATGAACTGCTCGTTAGTGTAAACTAGTTGTAGTGTTATAAAATGTAAACATTTTTATAAAGTTTCAATAAAAAAAAAAACCTTTGGGACATTGTGGGATTTTTTGCCTCAATTTTTGGTCATGTAAGAATTTTACACGTCGAATATGGGCATTGCAGTCTTTTCTGGCTTGTTTAAACTTCTTTCGGTTTTCCTCAGATTTGTTGGCTTTATAAGACCGAGAGCTTACTTCTTTCAACCTGATAGCCTCTTTACAGCTCTGGTCAAACCACGAGTTTGCCTTAGGTTTAATGCTCTTTATTCTGTTAGGAATAAAGTCATTCATACCTAAGAGGATGGTGTTAGGGATCATACCAGCTGCGGCATCCACGTCGCTATCGAGGAAGCATAGCGACCAGTCAAAACTCCTAAAAAAGCTATTAAGGCCGCTTCAGTTGGCTTGCTCGTATTGCCATACTTTTCTTTTAGGAGTCTTTTCTTTAACTGAGTGGTCGGAGTACGAGAATTTAGCTTATACGATATTATGGTCAGACCGACCTAGAGGCGCTAAAACATCACTAGTGTATTTATCAGGGTGCGAAGTAAGAAACAAGTCGAAAGTGTTGGCGGAATGACTTTCAATGTCTGGTATACGTGTAGGCTCATTTCGGGTGTTGTCTGGCCAGAATGTTGAAGCCAATCCGAATTGTGTGTATTGAAATCGCTCGCAATGACGATTTCAGTATGAGGGTACAAGGAGACAATTCGAGTGATGGAATCGGACAGCGCATCAAATTCGTCAAAAGTTGAGTTGCTGAAAATAAAGCAGTAGTGAATTATTTGCTTACGGACGGTGAATTTTAGCCATTTGAAATTAAATTCCGGGTTGGAACAATGGCCATACTGTGATGGAACTTGGTAAGCAATATCACTATAGGCGTAAATGGCGAGGCCACGGTGGGGAAAGAATAATGGCACTAAGTTATATCCAGGCAGTTTCAAATCGGAAGATTCTTCAACTTCCCGTGTTTCGCTTAGTGCCAAAACAACTGGTTTATGTGAATGGGCGTGGGCGTACACATCGAAGAAATTCATTCGAAGCCCACGAATGTTGGTAAAATCAACCCTAAATTCCCTCATCACTTCTGTTGTTTTAGCCACACATTCATCTGTTGCAGTGTCGTCTGTAAATAGGGTATATCCCTCGCATATAATAAGTATGGGGTGGGTCCCAGAACACTTCCCTGTGGAACACCTGCTTGTATTTCTTTAAGTTCAGAGTACGCTGAACCATAGCGAACTCTAAAGAATCTATCTGCTATGTAAGATTTAATTATCTCATAGTACCATCTAGGTAGGTCCCTGTGTAGTTTATACTTTAAACCCTTATGCCAAACTTTATCAAAAGCCTGTGCAGCGTCTAAGAACATTGCAGAACAAATTTGTGTTCCTTCCAGTGCCTTTTCTATAACATTAGTTATACGATGCACTTGGTCTATCGTCGAGTGTCTATTTCTAAACCCGAATTGGTGGGTGAGGATAAGCTTTCTTTGCTCTATAATTTGGTCTACTCTTAGTCTTTTAAGAAGGAGTTTCTCGAAAAGTTTCGATAATACCGCTAAAAGTGAGATTGGCCTATATGAGGTAACTTCTGATATAGGCTTACCTTGTTTAGGTATAACAATAATTTCTGCTATCTTCCATTGATGTGGGACATACCTTTCTTTAAAGCAAGCATTAATTGTAAGCTTGAGTTTCAACAATACAGTGGAGGGCAGTCCTTTCAAGATTTGAGCAGTTGTAAGGTCATAACCTGGTGACTTTCTATTATTTAGTTTATGAATTCATATTTTGATCTCTCTTAACGAAACACAAGGAATTTCCTTTTCATCTACTCTGTTATAGAAATCAAGATTTTCGTTTGCTACGCTGGGTGGAAAAGTATGAAAACATATGAAAGGTGCTGGCAAAAGAGTTTAACCTTTTCTTTTCGATCTCCGATCCATTTCCCATCAGGTGTTTTCAACGGGGGATCTTGCGCTTGAGAACTCTTGAAATGTTTAGCAGCCTTCCAAAAGGAGTAGTACTTGACTTTGTCAGCCATGAGATTACAAAGGTATTTAGCTAGATCATCATTTTTGAATTCAGTGAAACTTTTTTAAGTCTGTTATTAAGTCTTAAGGGATACCTTGTCGTTTACCATTTTCTATGAGCTCTTCTCTTTTCAAGTATCAGTTGCTTGATTTCCGTTAGGTATTTCACCAAAGCCTGATTTGTTTTTTTGTTGATAAGTCGGTGTACTATCTTGCTGCCTGTTGTACATCGGCAATGAATTGTTCTGTTTCAATGTCAATATGTATTGTTGTGACAAGTGGAGATCTAAGATTATTAAAACCTTCGAGATGTTCTCTGAATTTACACCAGTTCGTTCTTTTGTTTTTTAGTCGTAGGTTGTTATCTGTTCCATTGATAAACCGTTGATTGTTAGGATTACAGGTGGATCGTACACCTGACAGATCATCACTGCTTTTAACTTTAACTTCTTTTCTATTAATACCTTTCGTTACGAAGAAGTCAATAACATCTGGAATTTTCGTTGGGCCAAATGGCCAATTAGTTTGTGATCCAGTCGAAATAAATTCACAGTTAAAATTTCGCCCTGATTTGTAAAGCTTCCTGCCTTTTGTTGTTATTAGTCTTGACCCCCAGTATGTATGTTTAGCATTGAAATCACCACCGATGATGAAGATGTTGCCTAGCATTTGAAAAAGGTCAATTAGATCTTCCTCTGTAGGCGAGTGCTTGGGTTGGCAGTATATCGCAGCTATTTTAAATTCCTTGCTTTTAGTTTCTATGTTTATTGTCGCTACTTGCATTGTTTGTTTTGCTATTTTTGGTAATTCATAAGGCTCCAAGGTACTTTTCACAATTACAGCACTACCTCCCCTGGCACTATCAGATGGATGGGGAGAGTGGTAACAAAGATACCCAGGAATTCTAATCTTTGTTCCCTGTTTGAAATAAGTTTCGGAAATCAGGCAAACATCAATATCTTCGTTAGATAAAAATATCTGAAATTCAGGGATGTGGGGTGTTTTCCTTCACATTTAACGCAACCAAAATCTCTTTTGCAATAGCTTTTCATATGCCCGAAAGCTTGGCATCGTTTGCATTGGGGTATTGAGTTTGAATTTTTTCGAATAAAAAGATAGCATAAAAAGAGTTAATTTTCTGCTTCTTATCATTAGTTGCCCATCACTACTTTGTGTGCTTTCTTTTTTAATTGAGTTTTTGGCTTCCAAAATCCTAAATTTTTTATTAGTTAAGTCTTCGACGATATCGTGTTCATCGCACGCGAAGTGAAGACCTCTGGCTACTACCCTAACTGGTCTAGTAGCTTTATTTTCATATGAGTGCCACTAGAACTTCGTTTTGGTCAATTCGTCAGTGATTTCTCTATCTGTAGCACTGTCATCGACATTTATTTTTCATTCATTGTTATTATAGGATATGAATTTACAAGGCTTTTGGTTTTTTTTCGACTACCCTTTTTAACTCACCAAATCTGTCTACTCTCGAGATCATTATTGGTGGTGGTAATAGCTGTTTTTCTGAACCAATTGTTATCTTTCCAAGCCTTTTATCAATTGTCTTACCTTGTTAAATTGCTTTTTTTGCATCATGTCTTCTTTCAGACATCTCAGGACTTTCTTCTGCCTTGTGTTTTTCGAAGGTCTTTTGTTTTTGTTTAGATGGCCGTCTGTTTCCAGTGCAAGCTCCTCTTCGTGTGTGAGGTATTCTTTTTCTCTTGTGAGGTATTCTTTTTCACTATTTGCTGGGCAGGTTGGGCAGGACTTTTGTTAGAGCAGTCCAACAAGGTGACCCCTCTTTCCAGTTCTTTTATTTGGTTTTGCAAACCTGCAAATATTACTTCAAGATTTTTCTTTGCTTTGAGTTCAGCTTGCCATTTGTTATAATAGTTATTTGTTTTTGTTCTCGCTTGTGACTCTGTTTTAGGCTCACTTTCAACTATACTGGTTTCAATTCCAGATTTCTGTTTTTGTATTTTCGGAATACTTACAATTATAGCGCTATGCTTTTTGGCGCTGTCGTTTTTGGTGGAGTTCTCTTCGTGAGTGAACTCCTTCTAAAGGTTTGTTTAAGAAGCAATCTGCCCCCCGGGGTATTTATATCATTTGTTTTGTTCATTGCCATATTTATTGCAACCGTATTATTTTTATTGGGGAGTACAGCTTTGTGGATTTTAGTCGCCTCTTACGACAGGCATGCCTACCTCGAGTATATTCTAACCCCTACCCGAAGGGGGTTGTACTAGTCAGATGCATCTCTTGTGCTTTTGCATTTGTTGAAAAGTTTTCTGCAAGTATTTCTGAGTGGTCCTAGATCGGAGATCCACCAGTGTGTTTTTTTCTTGCCCCTAACCCTAACCAAAATACAAGAGGAAGACAACGCTTTATTGAGAGCTAAGGTAAGTTCCTTAACCATACATTCAAGCTCTTGAGGATTGCTCGGGGACTTTAGAGTGTCGGAATTAACCAATTTCTTTAAAGGCAGTTAGTTTTATGGATATTACTGTAAACCAATGGGCCTGGAGGACGTCGTCAAGACTAAATTGAAGGTATCGGTGGTCAGAAAAAGAGTGTTCACCAGATACCTTCCAGTTCTTGCTAACGATGAAGCCTAGGAAAATGTCGATGATCGTTCATTATTAACAAATGTTATTATTTTTTTTTTAAAAACCATTTACAAAGTATTAAGAACATCTTTTCTAACCTACGAGGGGCGGCTAATAAGTTCGCAGCATAAGGCATTAACTGAAAGAAGAGACCCGATTAAAAAATTTATTTCTCAATGTAATCTCCCTCGAGTGACATACATTTCTCACATCGGGCATACAGTGCCTTCAAAATGATTTTCTATGGCCGACTTATCTCGTACTCATCTGCAAATTTAAGGCCCAGCGCTCACAAATTGTTTTCATGTTTAAATGCTGGTGCAAAATTTCTCCAAACCATTCTTTGCTGATGTGTAACTCGTCCGCTATCTGCCTCATTTTTATTCTTCGGTCGGACGGAACTAATTTTTCAACTTTTCCTATGTTTTTTCAGTAACACAAGACGCCCTGGGCGGGGGTCGTCTTCACAGCTCTCTCGCCTTTGTTGAAATGAGCAAAGCTCACTTTTTGATCGTGGTATACGAAGGCCCAGAATCCTGAAGAGTGGATGACATGTCTTCGAAAATTTCTTTAGGCGATTTTACTTTTTCACGAGGTATTTTATCACGGCGATGTGCTCAAAATTGCGAAAATTTCTGATTTCGGGTAACATGGTGATGTTTTTCCTAACACTGATAATAACAAAATTAAGATTATTATTGAAACGGGGTGATATTTATACAACAAAAGATTCCCGCAGTTAGTGCTATAACCAATGAGAAGATGACTCGATGCTGAGTGTCTCAGGCCGAGGAATTATCAGCAGCCCGTCGTATAATTTTCATTATTTAAATAAATATTTTGAATACGTCGCCTTTGAAGAGTTTCAACTCTTTAATGTATTGTATGACTTTCTACATTTGCCAAAGAGTGATGGATTTTTTTTGGATCATTATCAAATGGCGTTAGTAATTTACAATGCAAGTCTAAACCCATTTCTGGTACATTATTATTATTTGAACTATTGTGATTTTCAAACATAATAACCGGTCAGGTATTATTGTATGTTTCAGAATAGGTTTCAATGGTTTTCCCTTCGTAGTATTGCCTAATTCGCTATTAAATCCCCTTTGTTTCGGAATCGTTCCGGCTGCCATTTTCATATTTCTAATTTTGTTAATCTCATCGCCTGTTGATTGCGAATCTATTATTTCAATATCTTTATTTTGTTTCACTCCGGCTTCAATTTCACAATCCCTAAGTCTCTTTACTAATGATAATTGCTCTTTAGTTTCACATTCCACTTTCAGTGTATACAGAAATAATCTTCCCCGATAATCATGATACTGTAACATGCGAGCTACGGCTCGAGTAGATAAAACAATTATTCTGTGAAATTTATTTCTTTATTTTCTAGTCTATAGAACAATTCAAGTTCACACTATACTATTCTTCGCAAATTCTTTTCTTACAAGGTCTCTTTCCTCTCAAATCACTTTATCTCCTTTCTATTACTTAATTCACAAATCCAAACTAATTACTTTTTCTTGTTCACTCTCAACTTCCAATTTATCACCAAATTACCACTTCGCCCATTATCACTTTTCCAATCTCTTCGCCACGGTTCTAAACCAACTGTCTTTTTTTGATCGCCATCTGTCCTTATATAGCAGAAGTTTCTGATAGCCAGAAACTTCTAGCAAATTCTTCGACCACTGGAACAAGAGAAATAATTCTTGCAGTTATAATTCCCTAATATTATCCCTAATATTTTCCCTAATATTATTTGTCTCTTTCGTTGACATGAGCTGTGGAGACTTCGTCCCAGACACGAACCTCGAATGAAGGACAGTTTGAACCAAAATTCTGCCAGAATGGAAAGTCACTTCGGAATTTGCTGCATAGACATAGGCGCGTAGTTATTATTATGCTACACTGCCCCCCTCTTAGACGTGTTCGTCCCGAACAAGTGCATCCTCATTTCGGCCATTGTATCGACTCAGTCGGTCCACATGAACCACTTTCATTTTGGCCCTTGGTCCTCGCTGGATGCGGTAGACAACATCGTTGATGCGGGTTACTATTCTGTAGGGACCTTCCCAGTTCCGCTGTAACTTAGGTGATTTCCCCTTTTGGCGATGGGGATTATACAGCCACACCAGATCTCCTTCCTGGAATCCTGACGTTGTTGCCTTGGCATCATACCTGGTCTTCATGCGGTCGCTCGTCATCTTAATCTGGCTTCTGGTCCTTTGGTGTATGTCCCTAAGCCTTTCCCTAAGGTCCGCCACGTACTCTTCTTCATTTCTGGGCTCATTGGTAGGAGATCCAAATTTCACCTCACTGGGTAAACGAGCTATTCCACCAAATAAGATTTCGAACGGCGTATGTCGAGTAGTGCTATGCACGGCACTTCTATAGGCCATCAAAAACAAGGGAATCTGCCGGTCCCAATCCCGTTGGTAGTCACCTACGACCTTCGAGAGATGTTCGTCCAAAGTCCTATTGAAACGCTCCACCATACCGTCCGACTGTGGATGAAGCGGGGTTGTCCTTGTCTTTTTGATTCCGAGTAGTTGACACATCTCTTGGAAGATTCTTGACTCGAAGTTCCGCCCTTGGTCAGAATGCAATTCCAAGGGCACACCGAATCTGCTAACCCAATTGTAGACGATCTGCTCCGCCACGGTTCTGGCTTCCTGGTTAGGGATCGGAAACGCTTCCGGCCACTTACTGAAGTAGTCCATCACTACGAGTATATACCGATTACCATTGTCGGTTTCCGGAAAGGGCCCTGCGATGTCAATGGCGATTCGTTCGAAAGGTGCTCCCACGTTGTATTGGTGCATCTTACCTCGAGTTTTGATTCTCGGACCCTTGCTAGCTGCACACACGTCGCATTTTCTGCACCAGTCTTCGATATCTTCCTTCGCTTTTAACCAATAAAAACGTTCTCGTACCTTTTCTAGCGTCTTATTCACTCCCAAGTGGCCTCCGGTCGCCCCGCCATGCATTTCCTGTAACACCTCCTTGACCCTCGTCCGCGGTACGACAAGCTGCATTACAAACGATTTTCCGTCGGAGGATTCCCATTTTCTTCTCAGAACACCTTCTTGGACATGGAGGGAGTCCCACTGCGCAAAATATGCCTTTAAGGTCGGGCTTCTGTGAGAGATGTCCTGATGATCCGGTTTCTCCATGTTCTCCTTCCAGACCAGAATCGGCTCGATATCCGGGTCTTCCTTCTGAGCGTTCCGGATCTCATCTACGCTCCAGCCGGCGATAGGTTCGGCTCTCATTCTTTGGATGGAAACCAGCTCCCGTTCTTCCTGACGCGCACAATGTTTACAATCCGTTCTGCATGGTCTCCGGGACAGTGCATCCGCATTAGAGTGGAGTTTTCCTTTACGATGCTGTATTTCGTAGTCGTAGATTTGCAGCCTTTCGATCCATCTTGCGACCTGACCCTCAGGACTCTTGAACTGTAATAGCCATTTTAAGGCTGCATGGTCTGTGCGAAGAACGAACTTCCTCCCGTAGAGGTATTTGTGAAAATGCTTCGTAGCCAAGATCAAAGCTAGAAGTTCCCGCCTTGTCACGCAGTAGTTCCTTTCTGGCTTAAAGAGCACCTTGCTGAAGTACGCAACCACCTTCTCTTGGCCGTCATGCACCTGGGAGAGTACGGCTCCTACCCCGACATTACTAGCATCTGCATCCACAACGAACGTTTCCCCGGGAGTGGGATAAGCCAGTATCGGGGCATCGCATAGCCGTTGTTTAAGTGCCTTGAAGCTCTTCTCGCACTCAATTGACCATTTGAATTGTTTTCCCTTTTCCGTCAACTGGTGCAGGTTCTTTGCGATCCCGGCAAAATCCTTCACGAACCGTCTGTAGTAGGTGGCTAGGCCCAGGAAGCTCCTTAGTTGGTGTTTGTCTTTGGGGACTGGCCAGTTTTTCACCGCTTCGACCTTCTCCGGATCGGTTCTCACTCCTTTCGCTGAAATTATGTGTCCCAGGTACTTGACTTCCGCTCTAAACAGGGCGCACTTCTTGGGGTTGAGCTTCAGGTGGGCACTTCGAAGCCTTTGAAACACATCCCTTAGATTGTCTCGGTGTTGCGCAAACGTTTTTCCTACGACGATGACATCATCCAAGTATACCAAACAGGTTTTCCATGTTAACCCTTGCAGGACACATTCCATCAATCGCTCGAAAGTCGCCGGAGCATTGCACAGCCCGAATGGCATTACCGTGAATTGCCATAGCCCATTTCCTGCGGTGAAGGCGGTTTTCTCCCGGTCTTCTGGATGGATCTGTACCTGCCAGTAGCCACTCTTCAAGTCGAGAGTGGAAAACCATCGGGCTCCTGATAGTGTGTCTAGCGTGTCGTCAATCCGGGGCAGAGGGTAGCTGTCTTTCTTGGTGACGTAATTGAGCTGCCGATAGTCCACGCAGAACCGCGTGCTGCCATCTTTCTTCTTAACCAGTACAACCGGTGATGCCCACGGACTTTTGGAACTTTCAATCAGACCTTCTTTCTCCATTGCCGACACCATCTCTGCAACTTCTGTCTGCTTTGCCAATGGAAGGCGCCTAGCAGGCTGACGAATTGGTCTAGTATCACCAGTGTCTATTCGATGTTGTACCAGGTGTGTTCGGCCGTATTCACCGTCCTGTGAGGCAAATACATCAGCGTACTCATTGATAAGATTCTCTGCCATAGTTCGCTGCTCCTGATTCAGCTCACTGGACTGGAGAATCGTCTCTCTCGTTTCCGCTGTCCAAGGTGATGGGAGAGGTTTTGGAGCATCACGTTCAGATATTGTTGCGACGGCGGTAATCGGCGTGCATTTTCCAGTCACCTCCCCTCGCCTTAGTTTGACAGTGTGTGGTCTTGCGTTCAAAACTCTTACTGGAACCATGGTGTTCTTTGGTTCGACTAACGTCTTTCCCACGATGTAGTCGTGAGAATTCTTCTCTGGGTCTGGTTCTACTATGTAGAATCGGTGGCTCCCAAGATCACCTTCCAGCTTCGTCCAAATGATTGTCTCTGAAGACGGCGGCAAAACTTCGTCTTTGCTGATGACTGTCCTGAGAGTTACGGCATTCTCATTTCCGTACACCATCGGAATCTCCACATTTCGATACCTCAGTACTTGCATCCCGATGTCCAAGATTACTTCATTTGCTTTCATGAAGTCTACCCCGATGATGCACTCGTCGCATATATCTGCCACCAGAAACGCATGGGAGAACGTCAGTCCTGCCAGAGTAATCGTAAGACGAACTTCTCCAAATACCTTCGCCATTTCCCCTGTTGCAGTCTTCAGGCAGTAGCTGTTGGTGTTGTGCAGCCAGGAGCTTCTGACGATATCTCTTCTTACAATGGAGGCGGTGGCACCTGTGTCGATGGTGGCTACGCACTTCTTCTTGTTGATTAGTGCCTCCACTGTCAGGCTCTTGTTACCCCGTTTGGTTTGCGAAACTTGAATGGTGTTCCTGGGGGCCTCGCTTCCAGTAACCAACTTCTGCCCCGCGAAGTTGGTCCTTACGCATCTCCCGACTGCTGGTTTTGGGAAGTCTGACTGACAGGATGCTTCCTCTCTGCTTCTCCTACTTCCGCAATGTGGACAATTTCCTCGTCTAGGTGCACTTCTGCACTGCCGTTGTAGGTGTCCGGTTTGGTTGCAATTCCAGCAACGGATTTGACTTCCGCGAGCTCTGTCTTCATCCATGACGGCTGTTCTCTGGCATGAGCATTCCACGACGGACATTTCCCTGACACGGTGTATTCCCTGGTATGCTTGGTCCGCAGCCTTCATTGACAAAGCGAATGCCAATGCCTCGGGGAGTGTTCGCTTTTCAGCCATCCTTACAGCCATTTGCAGTTGTCTGTCCTCTATGGCCTGAATAAAAGCTTCCACCGCCATTTCGTTGATAAGCTCCTCACCGGCTTTAGGGTATGAAAGATGGGCTAGTCGCTCTATATCCGCTTGCAACTGTTGGAGCGTTTCCCCCCTTTTCTTGACTCGACTACGCAGCTGAACCCTGTACACCTGCTGCATGTGTTCATCCCCAAACCGCATCTCGATAGCCTGAACCAGAGAATCGTAGTTCTGCTGTTTATCTTCCGGGATGGTCTGCAAGAGCTCCGCAGCTGGACCCCTCAGTGCAAGTGTGAGTGCAATGGACTTCTCTTCATCGTCCCAGCTATTGGTCATTGCGGCCGCTTCGAATTGCCTTTTATAAATTGGCCATGATGTTTGACCATCGAAGATAGGAGGCTGCATCTCCTTTCTTCTCAGACCGTCAGTGGAATATTCCCGTGCTTTCTGTCTCTTCACGTTGCTGAGCTCCTTAGCAAGATTTTCGACTTGCTTTCCTACTATCTCGAATTTCGTATCCACTTTTTCAAACTGAGTCTCTATCTTCCCGAACTGAGTTTCATGTTTCTCAAAATTTTCATCGAATCTAGTTTCGACTTTTTCGAGTTGCGTCTCGACCTTCTCGATTTTCTCTTCGATCACTTCGAATTTGGATTCCAAGTTCTTGTTTTGCTCATCAAGTTTACTTTCCAGAGCATCTAGAGAATTCTTTTGTTCGTCCATTGCTTTCTTTTGTTCATCCAGCTTAAGTTCTAGAGAATTCTTTTGTTCGTCCATTGCTTTCTTTTGTTCGTCCAGCTTAAGTTCTAGAGAATTCTTTTGTTCGTCCAGCTTAAGTTCTATAGAATTCTTTTGGTCATCGAGCTTATGACTTTGATCTTCTATTGCTTTCTTTTGTTCGTCCATGACTAACTTAAGTTGCAGGAGCAGACTTGTTATACCCGGGTCGGCTACTGTACTTGCTGGTTCCTCTTCCACGTCAAACTCTATGTCATGCGGATTTTCACCTTCCTGCGTTACTGCTTCTTCCAGACGAATCAGTAGGGCATCTTTTCCCCCAGTTGTGTCGAGGTTCCGCTTACTGAGTTCTGCCTTTAGTTGAGTTATAGTTAGTTTTCCCAATTTGCGACCCATTTTGCGCAACTAATTAACTCAACACAGAAATCGTTTTTTTTTTTATTTTTTTTATTTTAATTGTGCAATTTCACACCACGGAAATAGTTATTCACAGAATAAGTTTTATCCCGCTTCTGACACCAATGTAATATGCAAGCTACGGCTCGAGTAGATAAAACAATTATTCTGTGAAATTTATTTCTTTATTTTCTAGTCTATAGAACAATTCAAGTTCACACTATACTATTCTTCGCAAATTCTTTTCTCACAAGGTCTCTTTCCTCTCAAATCACTTTATCTCCTTTCAATTACTTAATTCACAAATCCAAACTAATTACTTTTTCTTGTTCACTCTCAACTTTCAATTTATCACCAAATTACAACTTCGCCCATTATCACTTTTCCAATCTCTTCGCCACGGTTCTAAACCAACTGTGTCTTTTTTGATCGCCATCTGTCCTTATATAGCAGAAGTTTCTGATAGCCAGAAACTTCTAGCAAATTCTTCGACCACTGGAACAAGAGAAATAATTCTTGCAGTTATAATTCCCTTTTTTTCCTGATATTATTCGTCTCTTTCGTTGACATGTGGAGACTTCGTCCCAGACACGAACCTCGAATGAAAGGACAGTTCGAACCAAAATTCTGCCAGAATGGAAAGTCACTTCAGAATTTGCTGCATAGACATAGGAGCGTAGTTATTATTATGCTACAGTATTTTCGCAACGCTGAACATTACCCGTATGGTATTGTATACTCGTGCAGTAATTCAGTGTGAAACATTAGGTGTATTCACATCAGTCTGGGCAAAAGTGTCGCATTGCGTCGCGATGATAATCTAGACTCACCTGTATCTTGAATGCCAACTAATCGTGAGAAAACTTAATGCGAGTTTAAAAGATTTTATATAAATAATTCTAACTTCTGGGAAATAGTGTTTTAAGCAACAGAATTAAGTTGTTGTTTATTCTCTCTTTGGTTCTACTGGTTTATGTGCCAGTGCAAAACTTCGTGGTCTCGGCACCCAGATCAATTTCTTAGAATAAAATAATTCTTTTCAACAGTTGGTAACCCCGACGTGAATAATTTAATTCTCTTAAAATATTCATTATTGTAATATACTGGCTACCCCCACCAGAGATAAGGAGCAGATACATACATATTGTAATATGCGAGCTGGGGCTCGAGTAGATAAAACAGTATTCTGTGAAATTATTTCTTTATTTTCTAGTCTATAGAACAATTCAGGTTCACACTATACTATTCTTCGCAAATTCTTTTCTTACAAGGTCTCTTTCCTCTCAAATCACTTTATCTCCTTTCAATTACTTAATTCACAAATCCAAACTAATTACTTTTTCTTGTTCACTCTCAACTTTCAATTTATCACCAAATTACAACTTCGCCCATTATCACTTTTCCAATCTCTTCGCCACGGTTCTAAACCAACTGTGTCTTTTTTGATCGCCATCTGTCCTTACATAGCAGAAGTTTCTGATAGCCAGAAACTTCTAGCAAATTCTTCGACCACTGGAACAAGAGAAATAATTCTTGCAGTTTTAATTCCTTTTATCCCTGATATTATTCGTCTCTTTCGTTGACATGAGCTGTGGAGACTTCGTCCCAGACACGAACCTCGAATGAAAGGACAGTTTGAACCAAAATTCTGCCAGAATGGAAAGTCACTTCGGAATTTGCTGCATAGACATAGGAGCGTAGTTATTATTATGCTACAATATATATACTGTAGCATAATAAATTCTGCCAGAATGGAAAGTCACTTCGGAATTTGCTGCATAGACATAGGAGCGAAGTTATTATTATGCTACAATATATATACTGTAGCATAATAACTACGCTCCTATGTCTATGCAGCAAATTCCGAAGTGACTTTCCATTCTGGCAGAATTTTGGTTCGAACTGTCCTTTCATTCGAGGTTCGTGTCTGGGACGAAGTCTCCACAGCTCATGTCAACGAAAGAGACGAATAATATCAGGGATAAAAGGGAATTATAACTGCAAGAATTATTTCTCTTGTTCCAGTGGTCGAAGAATTTGCTAGAAGTTTCTGGCTATCAGAAACTTCTGCTATATAAGGACAGATGGCGATCAAAAAAAGACACAGTTGGTTTAGAACCGTGGCGAAGAGATTGGAAAAGTGATAATGGGCGAAGTTGTAATTTGGTGATAAATTGAAAGTTGAGAGTGAACAAGAAAAAGTAATTAGTTTGGATTTGTGAATTAAGTAATTGAAAGGAGATAAAGTGATTTGAGAGGAAAGAGACCTTGTAAGAAAAGAATTTGCGAAGAATAGTATAGTGTGAACTTGAATTGTTCTAGAGAGTAGAAATTAAAGAAATAATTTCACAGAATAATTGTTTTATCTACTCGAGCCGTAGCTCGCATATTACAATACTATAAAGGCCTTGCCTGTGCTGTAACACTGATAGAGTATAATATATTGTAGCATAATAATAACTACGCTCCTATGACTATGCAGCAAATTCCGAAGTGACTTTTCATTCTGGCAGAATTTTGGTTCGAACTGTCCTTTATTTCGAGGTTCGTGTCTGGGACGAAGTCTCCACAGCTCATGTCAACGAAAGAGACGAATAATATCAGGGATAAAAGGGAATTATAACTGCAAGAATTATTTCTCTTGTTCCAGTGGTCGAAGAATTTGCTAGAAGTTTCTGGCTATCAGAAACTTCTGCTATATAAGGACAGATGGCGATCAAAAAGAGACAGTTGGTTTAGAACCGTGGCGAAGAGATTGGAAAAGTGATAATGGGCGAAGTTGTAATTTGGTGATAAATTGAAAGTTGAGAGTGAACAAGAAAAAGTAATTAGTTTGGATTTGTGAATTAAGTAATTGAAAGGAGATAAAGTGATTTGAGAGGAAAGAGACCTTGTAAGAAAAGAATTTGCGAAGAATAGTATAGTGTGAACTTGAATTGTTCTATAGACTAGAAAATAAAGAAATAAATTTCACAGAATAATTGTTTTATCTACTCGAGCCGTAGCTTGCATATTACATTGGTGTCAGAAGCGGGATAAAACTTATTCTGTGAATAACTATTTCCGTGGTGTGAAATTGCACAATTAAAATAAAAAAAATAAAAAAAAAAACCATTTCTGTGTTGAGTTAATTAGTTGCGCAAAATGGGTCGCAAATTGGGAAAACTAACTATAACTCAACTAAAGGCAGAACTCAGTAAGCGGAACCTCGACACAACTGGGGGAAAAGATGCCCTACTGATTCGTTTGGAAGAAGCAGTAACGCAAGAAGGTGAAAATCCGCATGACGTAGAGTTTGACGTGGGAGAGGAACCAGCAAGTACAGCAGCCGACCCGGATATAACAAGTCTGCTCCTGCAACTTAAGTTAGTCATGGACGAACAAAAGAAAGCAATAGAAGATCAAAGGAATTCTCTAGAACTTAAGCTGGACGAACAAAAGGAAGCGATGGACGAACAAAAGAAAGCAATGGGCGACCAAAGGAATTCTCTAGAACTTAAGCTGGATGAACAAAAGAAAGCAATGGACGAACAAAAGAATTCTCTAGAACTTAAGCTGGATGAACAAAAGAAAGCAATGGACGAACAAAAGAATTTTCTAGATGCTCTGGAAAGTAAACTTGATGAGCAAAACAAGAACTTGGAATCCAAATTCGAAGTGATCGAAGAGAAAATCGAGAATGTCGAGACGCAACTCGAAAAAGTCGAAGCTAGATTCGATGAAAATTTTAAGAAACATGAAACTCAGTTCGGGAAGATAGAGACTCAGTTTGAAAAAGTGGATACGCAATTCGAGATAGTAGGAAAGTAAGTCGAAAATCTTGCTAAGGAGCTCAGCAACGTGAAGAGACAGAAAGCACGGGAATATTCCACTGACGGTCTGAGAAGAAAGGAGATGCAGCCTCCCATCTTCGATGGTCAAACATCATGGCCAATTTATAAAAGGCAATTCGAAGCGGCCGCAATGACCAATAGCTGGGACGATGAAGAGAAGTCCATTGCACTCACACTTGCACTGAGGGGTCCAGCTGCGGAGCTCTTGCAGACCATCCCGGAAGATAAACAGCAGAACTACGACTCTCTGGTTCAGGCTATCGAGATGCGGTTTGGGGATGAACACATGCAGCAGGTGTACAGGGTTCAGCTGCGTAGTCGAGTCCAGAAAAGGGGGGAAACGCTCCAACAGTTGCAAGCGGATATAGAGCGACTAGCCCATCTTCCATACCCTAAAGCCGGTGAGGAGCTTATCAACGAAATGGCGGTGGAAGCTTTTATTCAGGCCATAGAGGACAGACAACTGCAAATGGCTGTAAGGATGGCTGAAAAGCGAACACTCCCCGAGGCATTGGCATTCGCTTTGTCAATGAAGGCTGCGGACCAAGCATACCAGGGAATACACCGTGTCAGGGAAATGTCCGTCGTGGAATGCTCATGCCAGAGAACAGCCGTCATGGATGAAGACAGAGCTCGCGGAAGTCAAATCCGTTGCTGGAATTGCAACCAAACAGGACACCTACAACGGCAGTGGAGAAGTGCACCTAGACGAAGAAATTGTCCACATTGCGGAAGTAGGAGAAGCAGAGAGGAAGCATCTGGCGGTGATAACATCCATCCTGTCAGTCAGACTTCCCAAAACCAGCAGTCGGGAAATGCGTAAGGACCAACTTCGCGGGGCAGAAGTTGGTTACTGGAATCGAGGCCCCCAGGACCACCATTCAAGTTTCGCAAACCAAACGGGGTAACAAGAGCCTGGCAGTGGAGTCACTAATCAACAAGAAGAAGTGCGTAGCCACCATCGACACAGGTGCCACTGCCTCCATTGTAAGAAGAGATATCGTCAAAAGCTCCTGGCTGCACAACACCAACAGCTACTGCCTGAAGACTGCAACAGGTTAAATGGCGAAGGTGTTTGGAGAAGTTCGTCTTACGATTACTCTGGCAGTACTGACGTTCTCCCATGCGTTTCTGGTGGCAGATATATGCGACGAGTTCATCATCGGAATAGACTTCATGAAAGCAAATGAAGTAATCTTGGACATCGGGATGGAAGTACTGAGGTATCGAAATGTGGAGATTCCGATGGTGTACAGAAACGAGAATGCCGTAACTCTCAGGACAGTCATCAGCAAAGACGAAGTTTTGCCGCCGTCTTCAGAGACAATCATTTGGACGAAGCTGGAAGGTGATCTTGGGAGCCACCGATTCTACATAGTAGAACCAGACCCGGAGAAGAAGTCTCAAGACTACATCGTGGGAAAGACGTTAGTCGAACCAAAGAACACCATGGTTCCAGTGAGAGTTTTGAACGCAAGACCACACACTGTCAAACTAAGGCGAGGGGAGGTGACTGGAAAATGCACGCCGATTACTGCCGTCGCAACAATATCTGAACGTGATGCTCCAAAACCTCTCTCATCACCTTGGACAGCGGAAACGAGAGAGACGATTCTCCAGTCCAGTGAGCTGAATCAGGAGCAGCGAACTATGGCAGAGGATCTTATCAATGAGTACGCTGATGTATTTGCCTCGCAGGACGGAGAATACGGCCGAACACACCTGGTACAACATCGAATAGACACTGGTGATACTAGACCAATTCGTCAGCCTGCTAGGCGCCTTCCATTGGCAAAGCAGACAGAAGTTGCAGAGATGGTGTCGGCAATGGAGAAAGAACGTCTGATTGAAAGTTCCAAAAGTCCGTGGGCATCACCGGTTGTACTGGTTAAGAAGAAAGATGGCAGCACGCGGTTCTGCGTGGACTATCGGCAGCTCAATTACGTCACCAAGAAAGACAGCTATCCTCTGCCACGGATTGACGACACGCTAGACACACTATCAGGAGCCCGATGGTTTTCCACTCTCGACTTGAAGAGTGGCTACTGGCAGGTACAGATCCATCCAGAAGACCGGGAGAAAACCGCCTTCACCGCAGGAAATGGGCTATGGCAATTCACGGTAATGCCATTCGGGCTGTGCAATGCTCCGGCGACTTTCGAGCGATTGATGGAATGTGTCCTGCAAGGGTTAACATGGAAAACCTGTTTGGTATACTTGGATGATGTCATCGTCGTAGGAAAGACTTTTGCGCAACACCGAGATAATCTAAGAGATGTGTTTCAAAGGCTTCGAAGTGCCCACCTGAAGCTCAACCCCAAGAAGTGCGCCCTGTTTAGAGCGGAAGTCAAGTACCTGGGACACATAATTTCAGCGAAAGGAGTGAGAACCGATCCGGAGAAGGTCGAAGCGGTGAAAAACTGGCCAGTCCCCAAAGACAAACACCAACTAAGGAGCTTCCTCGGCCTAGCCACCTACTACAGACGGTTCGTGAAGGATTTTGCCGGAATCGCAAAGAACCTGCACCAGTTGACGGAAAAGGGAAAACAATTCAAATGGTCAATTGAGTGCGAGAAGAGCTTCAAGGCACTTAAACAACGGCTATGCGATGCCCCGATACTGGCTTACCCCACTCCCGGGGAAACGTTCGTTGTGGATGCAGATGCTAGTAATGTCGGGGTAGGAGCCGTACTCTCCCATGTGCATGACGGCCAAGAGAAGGTGGTTGCGTACTTCAGCAAGGTGCTCTCTAAGCCAGAAAGGAACTACTGCGTGACAAGGAGAGAACTTCTAGCTTTGATCTTGGCTACGAAGCATTTTCACAAATACCTCTACGGGAGGAAGTTCGTTCTTCGCACAGACCATGCAGCCTTAAAATGGCTATTACAGTTCAAGAGTCCTGAGGGTCAGGTCGCAAGATGGATCGAAAGGCTGCAAATCTACGACTACGAAATACAGCATCGTAAAGGAAAACTCCACTCTAATGCGGATGCACTGTCCCGGAGACCATGCAGAACGGATTGTAAACATTGTGCGCGTCAGGAAGAACGGGAGCTGGTTTCCATCCAAAGAATGAGAGCCGAACCTATCGCCGGCTGGAGCGTAGATGAGATCCGGAAAGCTCAGAAGGAAGACCCGGATATCGAGCCGATTCTGGCCTGGAAGGAGAACATGGAGAAACCGGATCATCAGGACATCTCTCACAGAAGCCCGACCTTAAAAGCATATTTTGCGCAGTGGGACTCCCTCCATGTCCAAGAAGGTGTTCTGAGAAGAAAATGGGAATCCTCCGACGGAAAGTCGTTTGTAATGCAGCTTGTCGTACCGCGGACGAGGGTCAAGGAGGTGTTACAGGAAATGCATGGCGGGGCGACCGGAGGCCACTTGGGAGTGAATAAGACGCTAGAAATTGGAATTGGTTAAAAGCGAAGGAAGATATCGAAGACTGGTGCAGAAAATGCGACGTGTGTGCAGCTAGCAAGGGTCCGAGAATCAAAACTCGAGGTAAGATGCACCAATACAACGTGGGACCACCTTTCGAACGAATCGCCATTGACATCGCAGGGCCCTTTCCGGAAACCGACAAAGGTAATCGGTATATACTCGTAGTGATGGACTACTTCAGTAAGTGGCCGGAAGCGTTTCCGATCCCTAACCAGGAAGCCAGAACCGTGGCGGAGCAGATCGTCTACAATTGGGTTAGCAGATTCGGTGTGCCCTTGGAATTGCATTCTGACCAAGGGCGGAACTTCGAGTCAAGAATCTTCCAAGAGATGTGTCAACT
The DNA here is from genome assembly GCA_963082735.1 of Pocota personata. Classification (NCBI taxonomy): domain Eukaryota; kingdom Metazoa; phylum Arthropoda; class Insecta; order Diptera; family Syrphidae; genus Pocota; species Pocota personata. Next base: position 86,986,072 of record OY720431.1, read on the forward strand.
ACTCGGAATCAAAAAGACAAGGACAACCCCGCTTCATCCACAGTCGGACGGTATGGTGGAGCGTTTCAATAGGACTTTGGACGAACATCTCTCGAAGGTCGTAGGTGACTACCAACGGGATTGGGACCGGCAGATTCCCTTGTTTTTGATGGCCTATAGAAGTGCCGTGCATAGCACTACTCGACATACGCCGTTCGAAATCTTATTTGGTGGAATAGCTCGTTTACCCAGTGAGGTGAAATTTGGATCTCCTACCAATGAGCCCAGAAATGAAGAAGAGTACGTGGCGGACCTTAGGGAAAGTCTTAGGGACATACACCAAAGGACCAGAAGCCAGATTAAGATGACGAGCGACCGCATGAAGACCAGGTATGATGCCAAGGCAACAACGTCAGGATTCCAGGAAGAAGATCTGGTGTGGCTGTATAATCCCCATCGCCAAAAGGGGAAATCACCTAAATTACAGCGGAACTGGGAAGGTCCCTACAGAATAGTAACCCGAATCAACGATGTTGTCTACCGCATCCAGCGAGGACCGAGGGCCAAAATGAAAGTGGTTCATGTGGACCGACTGAGTCGATACAATGGCCGAAATGAGGATGCACTTGTTCGGGACGAACACGTCTAAGAGGGGGGCAGTGTAGCATAATAATAACTACGCTCCTATGACTATGCAGCAAGTTCCGAAGTGACTTTTCATTCTGGCAGAATTTTGGTTCGAAAAGGGAATTATAACTGCAAGAATTATTTCTCTTGTTCCAGTGGTCGAAGAATTTGCTAGAAGTTTCTGGCTATCAGAAACTTCTGCTATATAAGGACAGATGGCGATCAAAAAGAGACAGTTATTTTAGAACCGTGGCGAAGAGATTGGAAAAGTGATAATGGGCGAAGTTGTAATTTGGTGATAAATTGAAAGTTGAGAGTGATCAAGAAAAAGTAATTAGTTTGGATTTGTGAATTAAGTAATTGAAAGGAGATAAAGTGATTTGAGAGGAAAGAGACCTTGTAAGAAAAGAATTTGCGAAGAATAGTATAGTGTGAACTTGAATTGTTCTATAGACTAGAAAATAAAGAAATAAATTTCACAGAATAATTGTTTTATCTACTCGAGCCGTAGCTTGCATATTACAATATTTTTAAATATAAACATAATAGCGTTACTAGGGCAAAGTTGTTGATTATTCTCTCTTTCATTCTACTGGTTTATGTGCCAGTGCAAAACTTTGTGGTCTCGGCGCCCAGATCAATTTCGGAGAAAAAAATAATTCTTTTCAACAGTTGGTTACTCCGACGTGAAAATTTAATTCTCTTAAAATATTCATTATTGTAATATACTGGCTACCCCCACCAGAGATAAGGAGCAGATACATATATATATGTATATACTATAAAGGCCTTGCCTGGGCTGTAACACTGGTAGAGTATAATATATTTTTAAATATAAACATAATAGTGTTACCAGGGCTATAACACTAGCAGGTTAGCAAAAGGCAGAACCATCATCCTATTGTCTCATGTAAGTACAGTGACAATAATAATTCGCAAATATGGCCGTATGACGCTTTCGCAAAGTGACATAAGACCATATTCCGAGGTGTGGCCTTATGACTTTTGGCGAAAGCGTCATAAGAACATATATGTAATTTGGAGACGTACCACCATATGGCTTTATTATTTTGACAATAATAAAAACAAAAGGATTTTGCTATACATATATAATAGTATTTTTGTCGCTAGCAATTTCAAAAGCAGTTCATAAATTACCAAAAGAAACTTCCCGAAACTACCTTTCGGATGGCACTTCCAGTGATGAGCCATCTTGCGGTTATAAGCAACATTTAATTGTACACACTATCTTTTTAAGAAGATAGTGACACTTTCCATTTATGTTGTGAACGTTTTAATTAGTTTTTTTATGAATTTGCATGTATAGGAAACATTTGTAATCAATTTCTTATAACATGAATAATCTCCCACAAAATTAAATAAAGAACCGTCCAAAATAAGAGAAATCTGTGAAATTTATAAACTCTGCCCAAAAAATTCTAGAGGTTGGAAGAATAAAAATCGGATGGACGGTGTACCGAATACTGGAAAAAGTTATACCGCTATGATGCTTTAGACGCCTTATCTTCGGGCCGTTAGCAAAGGCGTGTCGAAGCGCGGTGGATAGAAATAAGGATTGCGCCAAGTGTGGACAGAAAGGCCATGTGTCCAAGAACTGCAGCAATGATGCAAGGTGCGCCCTATGAACCAAAAAGCTACCAAAGCCGCACGAAGAATATGAAAGTACTGCAACTTAACTTAAACCACTGCGAAAATTTACAAGACTTTCTGACACAAACAAAGGCCAAAAGAGTACATGTCTACAGCTGTAATACATATCCAAATATCACCTTCGAGGAGTTTTAGGGTATAGGCTAGTGAATGATGCTACTGGTTATAGCCCTGCATTTATAGCTGGAGACTGGGATTGGGGTAGCATATGGACTAATAGAAGAGGCGAGGCTCTGCGAGAAGCGGTATCGTCACTAGGCGTAATACTGCTTAATACGGGAAGAAAGCACACTTTTAGCAGACAGGAGCAGCAAATGTTATGGCCGCTGATGTTAGTAAACAAGTAACTAGGGCTTGCGACACATCCATGGTCCGGAAGACGTCAACAAATTACCGGTCACCAATATACTGAAGAAATAGCAGAGGTACGCAGGAAGTGTTATAAAGCGCGGAGATTATTCCAGCGATCCAGAGGTTTGTCCTCCCATCAGAACCTACTAGAGCAATACAAAAATACACGTAGGGACCCGAAACTAGCCATTCGAAGAAGCAAGAGCAGCAGCTTTCAGGAACTCTGCGAGCAAGGAGACATAAATCCGTGGGGTACCGCCTACAGGACAATCATGGCAAAACTCGAAGGCGCCTCCCCTTCCTGCCCTTGCCTTAAGCAATAGTCGGAACAATTTCCACCACATACAGCAACTGAGCATATAGAACCACTTCAGGAAATGGAACTCCTGGGTGCATGCAGACGATTCGGCTATAGTAAATCACCTGGATTGGATGGCATACCAAACAAGGCCCTTAAGCTAGCCATCAAAATAAACACAGAACCATTTTTAGAACTATACAACAATTGTCTAACAGAAGGGATTTTTCCAGACCAATGGAAAAAGCAACGTCTAGTGCTGCTGCCTATTAGGAACAAACCACTAGATGAGCCCTCGTCATACCATCCCACATGCCTGTTAGACACAATGTATAAAATACTGAAGCGGATCATATGCAACCAACTAGAGGTGGCAATTGATGAAGCCGGGGGACTCTCAAACCAACAGTATGGATTTAAAAAACCTCGTTCTACAGTAGGTGCTTTACGGAGGGTAACACTTCGTAAAACCTTGGAATAAGCTATTCAGGGCAAAAGGTGGAGAGGAGGTTCAAAGAACTATGGTGCCGTAATAACATTGGACGTCATAAATGCGTTCAACTCTACAAACTGAGGACTTATAGTAGACTCTCTTAGGTCAATGATGGTGCCATGGTTCTTAATTAAAATAATCCTAAGCTATTTCGAGAAACGGTGCCTGCTCTTCGATATAGATAATGTAGTAAGGCAGTACCATATATCTGGCAGAGTTCCACGAGGGCCGGTACTAGGGTCTATCCCATGGAACATTATGTATGGTAGGGCTCTAAGTCTCGGGATCCAAAATAAGGCAAAAATTATAGGCTTTGCCGATGATATTGCAATAGTTGTGGCGGCGAAACACCTGGAAGAAATAGAGGACATTTTAAGTAAATGTATCCAAAAATTTGACGGTGGATGGCTCTAGTGGACCAGTAAGTAGTCACATGAAAAGAGAAACAATTACCATCAGGGTAGGCGATCATAATATAAAGTCAAAACCGGTTATCAGATACCTAGGTGTGATGATCGACGCTAGGCTTACTTACAAGGAACACCTTGAAAAATTGTGCGACAAAGCTGCTCGGGTGAATGCAGTCTTATCCAGAATAATGAAGAACATTGGAGGACCCAGGCAACAAAGGAGTCTAGTTTTGTCAAGGGTAGTGCAGTCCATCATAATGTACGCAGCATCAATATGGACCAAAGCAGTGACAATTAAGTCTTACTGGGGTGTGCTGTGCATTTCAGACTATATCAGACGATACTATAATCTACATGTGTCATCAAGGGAATGCCACCAGCAGATATCCCAGCTAGCGAACTACAAAGGGTGTATCAAACTGGAAGAAAGACAGCGGGGTATGAGAGCATGGCATTAGAGATGAAACCAGTCTTCGAAGAGAAGATGGACCTATACACTAATACCGAATATCCAAAAATGGTTGGATCGGCAGCATGGAAAAGTAAATTTCTACCTTGGCCAGGTTTCTACCAACCGGACATGTCTGCTTTCGAGTGTATCTGAACCGGTTCGAGTTCAACGTGCAAATTATAAAAAAAAAAGTGATTGTAAAAGTAATTGTTCCGCGCAAATTATTTCCAACCATAAAATCTGCTAATCATTAAACTCTCTGTCCAGTCTCATGTCTTCAATTGCCTCGAAGAGTTTCTTGTTGATTTTGTACTTGTGATTGTTGTTTTCCACTATTCCTTGTTGCCTTTCAAGGACCTTGTCCCAATCTGCGGCATCCAGATTTCCTGCTACCCATTTTCACGCAGATCCAATCCAGTTAATGGATCTCTCCCTCCTTTGTTGTCTTCTTTTTAATAACTTTATTGTGCTATTTTGTCCAGGTGGAGATTAATCATCTGCTTTTGGTCTCGATCCCTGATGTTCTTCTCTACGGAACTGGTGACTTCTGCTAGTTGACGTTCGAACGCATTCAAATCGATTACATGGGCGAAGTCAAAGTTGCCATTCATTATCCATGCTTTGCCTTCTTTGATGGAAATAAGTGGGGCCGTGTATTTGAATATCTGGAACCCTTCAGCCGCTGTTAGGCAGATTAGGCAGGCTAGTCTGTAAAAGGTAACTCCGCGTGTTGTGGCGGGCGGTATGATTTTAATAGAAATAATTATGTAATATTACAAAATCCTTAAAAATATATAAAGCTAATGTACAAATGTTTGAAAAAAGGAAGCTTGACTTGAGGATCTTAATACAATATGCTTTAGCAATAAAAAGCATGTAAAGTATGTAATTACAAAATGTTCGAAATATCCAACAATGTCTTAATCTAAGCACAAATGTTTGAGAAAAAGTGTAGATTGAGAATCTTAAACAATTCCTAAAACTAGAAACAGATATATTTCAAATACGAATAGCAATATAATAAGTATACGCACGTATAAAGTTGTATATGTATATTATACATTCTTGATGTGTGTTTTGTGGATTCGTCTACCGTCGGATGTCAAGACTGTCACTTCATTATTTTTTGCCACAACTTCTTTTCGAAAAAGGAGCTTATTTTTCGCTTTAATACATTTAGAGGCTGTATTTATTACACCCCCTTTCTTATACGCCATTGGCGGAGATCTTTTTTTATTTCGATTAGGGTTATTTTCTCTTTGTTTTTTTTCGATTTCGCTCTTATTGACGCGGAAATCGACAAGGTTTTGGAAGTTAAACCTTGGGGATCGATCGAAAAAAATATCGGTGGGCTTTCGCTTAGTGAAATAGTGAATAATTTTAATAATCTTATCTCTAAGATGGAGAACGGATTTGTTCTTGATGTGAAATAGTTTTCCAAACTTCAGAAACTTGTCAATGCAACCAATAAATTTTTAATTTTGGATTGCAATTATGTCTAAATAGAGGATCTCGCAAGGATAGGAAGGTTCAGGAGTTGGTTGAAATTCGGGGTGGATTGGATGCCTATCGTATTTATTAGTATTGCATATCTCGCAAGACTTCATGTAGTTTTTAACGAGACTAGCCCTACGCGGGACTTCTCGAGTAGCTGTTCCTTATTCTCTTGTGGGTTCCTGTGGGTGATTCTAATCTTATATTTGGTGAAGTTTTCTAAATAGGCCTCCTGCAATGTTGCTAGACAATTTTCCGGTATCTAGATTCCGTTAAACACATTAGGGTTCAGCTTCAGTTTTAACAATAACAATATGTTCCCCTTGCTTGGGTGCTAAATTGCCACGTTATAACGGAGATAGCCAGGATGGGGGTCTTCATGATCTTCTAAAACTTTCCCTATTTTAACGACTATCTTGTTGCGAAATAGTTTGAGGGGAGCTTCAACATGTGGAATCGGATCTGTGCTGTCCTGCTCAGCACTATGAGTCGTTAAACCCGAGAATCAACTTTTCCCGGCGGTTTCGGTTTTCTCGCATCCTTGTGGTTCGTTCGCATCAACAGTTGCCGAATCACTATTGCAACCCCCACTCGCAGTTTCGGTAGATTCGTCACCGGTCGTCTCATTACTTGGTTCCGTCTCAGCACCTTCTCGTCGGTCAAGTGATTCACTTCAGTTGTGAGCCTCGAAAGAGCATCCACAACCAAGTTGCACTTGCCCGGTTTGTAAATTAGTTCACAGTTGTACTTCTCAATGCGCCCCTTTCAGCGCTTTAGCTTGGCGTTGTGGTTTCTGTTTCTCAATGCAAAAGTTAGGGGCTCATGGTCGGTATATAAAATAAAAGACAAATTCAATTTTACTTATTGAGTTTATTCTCTGCACCAGCTTTAGCTGAGAGCAGTTTAAGTGGTCCGAATCCAATTAACAACTAACTGTACTCCTTAGACCTAAAACCCTACGATCCGTCGCACCACCCGAACGAAATGCCGATCTTGCAGCTCGTGGAAGATATTGCCTTGCGAGCGCACAACTTCGTCGCCCAACTTCTGTTGGTCTCATTAAAGGTGATGACCCCAAAGCAATAATAACGATTATTGCTGGTGTGGCACTCTGTCATATGTCAACCGTTTTGACAGCTGTAATAATGTCAGTTGCATTGCCGACTATTTGACCACTCTTTTCCCAGCCACCTCGCTGACAAGTCGTATTTACCATTATAAACGTTCTAAGACAATTTCTATATCTTTATATTGTAATATGCAAGCTACGGCTCGAGTAGATAAAACGATATTCTGTGAGATTTATTTCTTTATTTTCTAGTCTATAGAACAATTCAAGTTCACACTACACTATTCTTCGCAAATTCTTTTCTTACAAGGTCTCTTTCCTCTCAAATCACTTTATCTCCTTTCAATTACTTAATTCACAAATCCAAACTAATTACTTTTTCTTGTTTACTCTCAACTTTCAATTTATCACCAAAATACAACTTCGCCCATTATCACTTTTCCAATCTCTTCGCCACGGTTCTAAACCAACTGTGTTTTTTTTTGACCGCCATCTGTCCTTATATAGCAGAAGTTTCTGATAGCCAGAAACTTCTAGCAAATTCTTCGACCACTGGAACAAGAGAAATAATTCTTGCAGTTATAATTCCCTTTTATCCCTGATATTATTCGTCTCTTTCGTTGACATGTGGAGACTTCGTCCCTGACACGAACCTCGAATGAAAGGACAGTTCGAACCAAAATTCTGCCAGAATGGAAAGTTACTTCAGAATTTGCTGCATAGACATAGGAGCGTAGTTATTATTATGCTACACTGCCCCCCTCTTAGACGTGTTCGTCCCGAACAAGTGCATCCTCATTTCGGCCATTGTATCGACTCAGTCGGTCCACATGAACCACTTTCATTTTGGCCCTCGGTCCTCGCTGGATGCGGTAGACAACATCGTTGATGCGGGTTACTATTCTGTAGGGACCTTCCCAGTTCCGCTGTAATTTAGGTGATTTCCCCTTTTGGCGATGGGGATTATACAGCCACACCAGATCTCCTTCCTGGAATCCTCCCGTTGTTGCCTTGGCATCATACCTGGTCTTCATGCGGTCGCTCGTCATCTTAATCTGGCTTCTGGTCCTTTGGTGTATGTCCCTAAGCCTTTCCCTAAGGTCCGCCACGTACTCTTCTTCATTTCTGGGCTCATTGGTAGGAGATCCAAATTTCACCTCACTGGGTAAACGAGCTATTCCACCAAATAAGATTTCGAACGGCGTATGTCGAGTAGTGCTATGCACGGCATTTCTATAGGCCATCAAAAACAAGGGAATCTGCCGGTCCCAATCCCGTTGGTAGTCACCTACGACCTTCGAGAGATGTTCGTCCAAAGTCCTATTGAAACGCTCCACCATACCGTCCGACTGTGGATGAAGCGGGGTTGTCCTTGTCTTTTTGATTCCGAGTAGTTGACACATCTCTTGGAAGATTCTTGACTCGAAGTTCCGCCCTTGGTCAGAATGCAATTCCAAGGGCACACCGAATCTGCTAACCCAATTGTAGACGATCTGCTCCGCCACGGTTCTGGCTTCCTGGTTAGGGATCGGAAACGCTTCCGGCCACTTACTGAAGTAGTCCATCACTACGAGTATATACCGATTACCATTTCGTTGATAAGCTCCTCACCGGCTTTAGGGTATGAAAGATGGGCTAGTCGCTCTATATCCGCTTGCAACTGTTGAAGCGTTTCCCCCCTTTTCTGGACTGGACTACGCAGCTGAACCCTGTACACCTGCTGCATGTGTTCATCCCCAAACCGCATCTCGATAGCCTGAACCAGAGAGTCGTAGTTCTGCTGTTTATCTTCCGGGATGGTCTGCAAGAGCTCCGCAGCTGGACCCCTCAGTGCAAGTGTGAGTGCAATGGACTTCTCTTCATCGTCCCAGCTATTGGTCATTGCGGCCGCTTCGAATTGCCTTTTATTTGTTCGTCCATGACTAACTTAAGTTGCAGGAGCAGAGTTGTTATACCCGGGTCGGCTACTGTACTTGCTGGTTCCTCTTCCACGTCAAACTCTATGTCATGCGGATTTTCACCTTCCTGCGTTACTGCTTCTTCCAGACGAATCAGTAGGGCATCTTTTCCCCCAGTTGTGTCGAGGTTCCGCTTACTGAGTTCTGCCTTTAGTTGAGTTATAGTTAGTTTTCCCAATTTGCGACCCATTTTGCGCAACTAATTAACACAACTATGCTTGTGCAATTTCACACCACGAAAATAGTTATTCACAGAATAAGTTTTATCCCGCGTCTGACACCAATGTAATATGCAAGCTACGGCTCGAGTAGATAAAACGATATTCTGTGAGATTTATTTCTTTATTTTCTAGTCTATAGAACAATTCAAGTTCACACTACACTATTCTTCGCAAATTCTTTTCTTACAAGGTCTCTTTCCTCTCAAATCACTTTATCTCCTTTCAATTACTTAATTCACAAATCCAAACTAATTACTTTTTCTTGTTTACTCTCAACTTTCAATTTATCACCAAATTACAACTTCGCCCATTATCACTTTTCCAATCTCTTCGCCACGGTTCTAAACCAACTGTGTTTTTTTTTGACCGCCATCTGTCCTTATATAGCAGAAGTTTCTGATAGCCAGAAACTTCTAGCAAATTCTTCGACCACTGGAACAAGAGAAATAATTCTTGCAGTTATAATTCCCTTTTATCCCTGATATTATTCGTCTTTTTCGTTGACATGTGGAGACTTCGTCCCAGACACGAACCTCGAATGAAAGGACAGTTCGAAACAAAATTCTGCCAGAATGGAAAGTCACTTCAGAATTTGCTGCATAGACATAGGAGCGTAGTTATTATTATGCTACAATATTTTATATTTTAACTTAAATGCAAATAAAACAGTAATCTATAAGTGGAAAAAGTATTTATTATTTTAACAAAATCCCACAATTGGTGACCCCGAGGACACATTAAGACTCGTACATGAACAACTTTACCGACTTGTCAAAGTCAAAAAGTCAATTACAGCACGCGTGCGTATAACCTAAAAAATCGAACTGCATTTTAGTTTTTTTCTTAAAGCTTACAAGCATGGTTGACGAAAATGATGGCAAAAGTGGAATTTCGAACAGCACTGAAACCAGCAGCAATACCCAACAAAATCTGTCTGCAGCAGCTAGTGATCCGATGCAGCTCACACACGTTTCAATTAAGATTCCCCCGTTTTGGCACGAGAAGCCCGAAATTTGGTTCGCCCAAATAGAGGCTCAATTACAAGTGACCGGTATACGCACCGACTTTTCAAAGTTCAACACAGTGGTGAGCGCAATAGAATCCAACGTCTTGGCCCAAGTCTCCGATGCCATTCTATCTCCACCAGAAACAGGAAAATATGATCATTTGAAAAAGCTCTTACTCGAACGGTTTAGCGATAGCGATCAAAGAAAAATTAAGAAATTGCTCTCCAAAATTCAGCTAGGAGACAAACGTCCGACACAATTACTGAATGAGCTACAAAGCCTTGCCGGATCGAAATTGGAGGAATGTTTCTTGAAATCTTTATGGCGACAACGTTTACCAGGACAAGTGCGCGCAATTTTACAAGCATCTAACGAGAAACTAAATGAACTCGCCATTCTCGCCGATAAGATAATGAAAGTTGGTGACTTTATTAAAACCGCATCAGTAGTATCATAGCACACACACGCCTCAGCTGATACTTTGCAGCAACGCCCAATATCGCAAGCCAACGCACCTCTCGAGCAACAGATTTCGCATCTCATCGCAAGTGTTGACCGCCTGCTGGCAGTCAACAATTCATCCTTCCCCCGGGTTCGTGGTAGAAGTGGATCCAGCTCCCGCTCCAGTAAATATGTGCAAAAACATCGTTTAGCTCCGAGAACGCAAGGAGTATGTTGGTTTCATGACATGTTTAAAGAAAAAGCGCGGAATTGCAGACCACCATGCATCTTCTCCAAGGAACCAAAAAACTAAGTAAAACGTTGGTCGATTCTGTCACTGCCGCAGGCGACCAACAGATTAGCCGCTTGATGATAAGCGATGGGCATTTGAATTATGTATTTTTAGTCGACACTGGGGCCGACGTCTACGTAGTGCCACCCAGATTTAATGAACGTTACAATCACTCATCTTCACATCTCTTCGCTGCAAATGGGACGACGATAAAAACTAACGGCGAAAGGCGTCTCATGCTAAACCTAGGACTTCGCAGACCATTTTCATGGAATTTCATCATCGCTGACGTCACTTCTCATCATCATCGGCTCTGATTTCATTAAACATTATGGGCTACTGATCGAAGACAGGTACTTTTTGCATTAAGACTTTTAATACTAGAGATCCTTTTGCACTCCTTTTATCGGAATTCAAGGACATTACGGTCCTCAACCCCAAAAGAACGCCAAACAAAATTCCCATGTCTCATTATATAGAGACAAAAGGCCGCCCAGTTTTCGCAAGACCTAAACGATTGCCGGCAGAAAAACTTAAAGCTGCTAAGGACGAGTTTCGATACTTGATGGAGAATGGTATTTGTACTCCATCGAAAAGTAACTGGTCGAGTCCATTACATATGGTGCGTAAATCGAATGGTGAATGGCGTCCTTGCGGGGACTACCGTGCCTTAAATGCACAAAATATCCCGGATAGATATCCCATTCCTTTCGTGTAAGATTTTTCGAGTATTTTGCATGGAAAAAAAAATCTTTTCGACTCTTAACCTGCAGCGGGCATACCACCAGATCCCCATTCATCCCGCAGACGTTCCGAAAACGGCGATAACGATCCCATTGTGGTGTTCGTCTCATACGGAGCCTACCCCCTAAGCTGTACCAAGCGCAGCACGCTGTTCTTAAGCAGTTTAAAGCGCAGCTCGCTGTAAGTTTATGGCAAGTTACTGCCGCAGTGAAGAGAGTCTAGATTAGGTTTAAGTCTGCCTTTATTCCAATGTTCATTCTCCTTTTATACAAAATTCTTAACACTAGATTTTACTATGTACATTGAGCATCATTCTAAACATAAAATACTACAATTTGTTAATTTGATCCCCTTACTCTACTCGACTTTACTTATGAACGGTGGGTGCAAAGAATAAAATATAAACCACATGAACTGAAGTGAACTTCTACATAGCGTGAATCACTCTCGACCACAATTGAATGCCATATGATACTGTAGTATGCGGGCTACGGCTCGAGTAGATAAAACAATTATTCTGAGAAATTATTTCTTTATTTTCTACTCTATAGAACAATTCAAGTTCACACTATACTATTCTTCGCCTTATTCTTTTCTTACAAGGTCTCTTTCCTCTCAAATCACTTTATCTCCTTTCAATTTCTTAATTCACAAATCCAAACTAATTACTTTTTCTTGTTCACTCTCAACTTTCAATTTATCACCAAATTACAACTTCGCCCATTATCACTTTTCTAATCTCTTCGCCACGGTTCTAAACCAACTGTGTTTTTTTTTGATCGCCATCTGTCCTTATATAGCAGAAGTTTCTGATAGCCAGAAGCTTCTAGCAAATTCTTCGACCACTGGAACAAGAGAAATAATTATTGCAGTTATAATTCCCTTTTATCCCTGATATTATTCGTCTCTTTCGTTGACATGAGCTGTGGAGACTTCGTCCCAGACACGAACCTCGAATGAAAGGACAGTTTGAACCAAAATTCTGCCAAAATGGAAAGTCACTTCGGAATTTGCTGCATAGACATAGGCGCGTAGTTATTATTATGCTACACTGCCCCCCTCTTAGACGTGTTCGTCCCGAACAAGTGCATCCTCATTTCGGCCATTGTATCGACTCAGTCGGTCCACATGAACCACTTTCATTTTGGCCCTCGGTCCTCGCTGGATGCGGTAGACAACATCGTTGATGCGGGTTACTATTCTGTAGGGACCTTCCCAGTTCCGCTGTAATTTAGGTGACTTCCCCTTTTGGCGATGGGGATTATACAGCCACACCAGATCTCCTTCCTGGAATCCTGACGTTGTTGCCTTGGCATCATACCTGGTCTTCATGCGGTCGCTCGTCATCTTAATCTGGCTTCTGGTCCTTTGGTGTATGTCCCTAAGCCTTTCCCTAAGGTCCGCCACGTACTCTTCTTCATTTCTGGGCTCATTGGTAGGAGATCCAAATTTCACCTCACTGGGTAAACGAGCTATTCCACCGAATAAGATTTCGAACGGCGTATGTCGAGTAGTGCTATGCACGGCACTTCTATAGGCCATCAAAAACAAGGGAATCTGCCGGTCCCAATCCCGTTGGTAGTCACCTACGACCTTCGAGAGATGTTCGTCCAAAGTCCTATTGAAACGCTCCACCATACCGTCCGACTGTGGATGAAGCGGGGTTGTCCTTGTCTTTTTGATTCCGAGTAGTTGACACATCTCTTGGAAGATTCTTGACTCGAAGTTCCGCCCTTGGTCAGAATGCAATTCCAAGGGCACACCGAATCTGCTAACCCAATTGTAGACGATCTGCTCCGCCACGGTTCTGGCTTCCTGGTTAGGGATCGGAAACGCTTCCGGCCACTTACTGAAGTAGTCCATCACTACGAGTATATACCGATTACCATTGTCGGTTTCCGGAAAGGGCCCTGCGATGTCAATGGCGATTCGTTCGAAAGGTGCTCCCACGTTGTATTGGTGCATCTTACCTCGAGTTTTGATTCTCGGACCCTTGCTAGCTGCACACACGTCGCATTTTCTGCACCAGTCTTCGATATCTTCCTTCGCTTTTAACCAATAAAAACGTTCTCGTACCTTTTCTAGCGTCTTATTCACTCCCAAGTGGCCTCCGGTCGCCCCGCCATGCATTTCCTGTAACACCTCCTTGACCCTCGTCCGCGGTACGACAAGCTGCATTACAAACGACTTTCCGTCGGAGGATTCCCATTTTCTTCTCAGAACACCTTCTTGGACATGGAGGGAGTCCCACTGCGCAAAATATGCCTTTAAGGTCGGGCTTCTGTGAGAGATGTCCTGATGATCCGGTTTCTCCATGTTCTCCTTCCAGGCCAGAATCGGCTCGATATCCGGGTCTTCCTTCTGAGCGTTCCGGATCTCATCTACGCTCCAGCCGGCGATAGGTTCGGCTCTCATTCTTTGGATGGAAACCAGCTCCCGTTCTTCCTGACGCGCACAATGTTTACAATCCGTTCTGCATGGTCTCCGGGACAGTGCATCCGCATTAGAGTGGAGCCTTCCTTTACGATGCTGTATTTCGTAGTCGTAGATTTGCAGCCTTTCGATCCATCTTGCGACCTGACCCTCAGGACTCTTGAACTGTAATAGCCATTTTAAGGCTGCATGGTCTGTGCGAAGAACGAACTTCCTCCCGTAGAGGTATTTGTGAAAATGCTTCGTAGCCAAGATCAAAGCTAGAAGTTCTCTCCTTGTCACGCAGTAGTTCCTTTCTGGCTTAGAGAGCACCTTGCTGAAGTACGCAACCACCTTCTCTTGGCCGTCATGCACCTGGGAGAGTACGGCTCCTACCCCGACATTACTAGCATCTGCATCCACAACGAACGTTTCCCCGGGAGTGGGGTAAGCCAGTATCGGGGCATCGCATAGCCGTTGTTTAAGTGCCTTGAAGCTCTTCTCGCACTCAATTGACCATTTGAATTGTTTTCCCTTTTCCGTCAACTGGTGCAGGTTCTTTGCGATCCCGGCAAAATCCTTCACGAACCGTCTGTAGTAGGTGGCTAGGCCCAGGAAGCTCCTTAGTTGGTGTTTGTCTTTGGGGACTGGCCAGTTTTTCACCGCTTCGACCTTCTCCGGATCGGTTCTCACTCCTTTCGCTGAAATTATGTGTCCCAGGTACTTGACTTCCGCTCTAAACAGGGCGCACTTCTTGGGGTTGAGCTTCAGGTGGGCACTTCGAAGCCTTTGAAACACATCCCTTAGATTGTCTCGGTGTTGCGCAAACGTTTTTCCTATGACGATGACATCATCCAAGTAAACCAAACAGGTTTTCCATGTTAACCCTTGCAGGACACATTCCATCAATCGCTCGAAAGTCGCCGGAGCATTGCACAGCCCGAATGGCATTACCGTGAATTGCCATAGCCCATTTCCTGCGGTGAAGGCGGTTTTCTCCCGGTCTTCTGGATGGATCTGTACCTGCCAGTAGCCACTCTTCAAGTCGAGAATGGAAAACCATCGGGCTCCTGATAGTGTGTCTAGCGTGTCGTCAATCCGTGGCAGAGGGTAGCTGTCTTTCTTGGTGACGTAATTGAGCTGCCGATAGTCCACGCAGAACCGCGTGCTGCCATCTTTCTTCTTAACCAGTACAACCGGTGATGCCCACGGACTTTTGGAACTTTCAATCAGACCTTCTTTCTCCATTGCCGACACCATCTCTGCAACTTCTGTCTGCTTTGCCAATGGAAGGCGCCTAGCAGGCTGACGAATTGGTCTAGTATCACCAGTGTCTATTCGATGTTGTACCAGGCTGTATTCGGCCGTATTCTCCGTCTGTGAGGCAAATACATCAGCATACTCATTGATAAGATTCTCTGCCATAGTTCGCTGCTCCTGATTCAGCTCACTGGACTGGAGAATCGTTTCTCTCTCGGTTCCGCTGTCCAAGGTGATGTGAGAGGTTTTGGAGCATCACGTTCAGATATTGTTGCGACGGCGGTAATCGGCGTGCATTTTCCAGTCACATCCCCTCGCCTTAGTTTTACAGTGTGTGGTCTTGCGTTCAATAACCCTCACTGGAACCATGGTGTTCTTTGGTTCGACTAACGTCTTTCCCACGATGTAGTCTTGAGAATTCTTCTCTGGGTCTGGTTCTACTATGTAGAATCGTGGCTCCCAAGATCACCTTCCAGCTTTGTCCAAATGATTGTCTCTGAAGACGGCGGCAAAACTTCGTCTTTGCTGATGACTGTCCTGAGAGTTACGAGCATTCTCATTTCCGTACACCATCGGAATCTCTCCACATTTCGATACCTCAGTACTTAGCATCCCGATGTCCAAGATTACTTCATTTGCTTCAGAAGTCTACTCCGATGATGCACCTCGTCGCATATATATCGCCACCAGAAACGCATGGGAGAACGTCAGTCCTGCCAGAGTAATCGTAAGACGAACTTCTCCAAATACCTTCGCCATCTTCCCTCTGTTGCAGTCTTCAGGCAGTAGCTGAGTGGTGTTGTGCAGCCAGAGCTTTTGACGATATCTCTTCTTACAATGGAGGCAGTGGCACCTGTGTCGATGGTGGCTACGCACTTCTTCTCGTTGATTAGTGCTCCTCCACTGTCAGGCTCTTGTTACCTCCGTTTGGTTTGCGAAACTTGAATGGTGGTCCTGGGGGCCTCGATTCCAGTATCCCGCGAAGTTGGTCCTTACGCATTTCCCGACTGCTGGTTTTGGGAAGTCTGACTGACAGGATGGATGTTATCACCGCCAGATGCTTCCTCTCTGCTTCTCCTACTTCCGCAATGTGAACAATTTCCTCGTCTAGGTGCACTTCTGCACTGCCGTTGTAGGTGTCCGGTTTGGTTGCAATTCCAGCAACGGATTTGACTTCCGCGAGCTCTGTCTTCATCCATGATGGCTGTTCTCTGGCATGAGCATTCCACGACGGACATTTCCCTGACACGGTGTATTCCCTGGTATGCTTGGTCCGCAGCCTTCATTGACAAAGCGAATGCCAATGCCTCGGGGAGTGTTCGCTTTTCAGCCATCCTTACAGCCATTTGCAGTTGTCTGTCCTCTATGGCCTGAATAAAAGCTTCCACCGCCATTTCGTTGATAAGCTCCTCACCGGCTTTAGGGTATGAAAGATGGGCTAGTCGCTCTATATCCGCTTGCAACTGTTGGAGCGTTTCCCCCCTTTTCTGGACTCGACTACGCAGCTGAACCCTGTACACCTGCTGCATGTGTTCATCCCCAAATCGCATCTCGATAGCCTGAACCAGAGAGTCGTAGTTCTGCTGTTTATCTTCCGGGATGGTCTGCAAGAGCTCCGCAGCTGGACCCCTCAGTGCAAGCGTGAGTGCAATAGACTTCTCTTCATCGTCCCAGCTATTGGTCATTGCGGCCGCTTCGAATTGCCTCTTATAAATTGGCCATGATGTTTGACCATCGAAGATAGGAGGCTGCATCTCCTTTCTTCTCAGACCGTCAGTGGAATATTCCCGTGCTTTCTGTCTCTTCACGTTGCTGAGCTCCTTAGCAAGATTTTCGACTTGCTTTCCTACTATCTCGAATTGCGTATCCACTTTTTCAAACTGAATCTCTATCTTCCCGAACTGAGTTTCCTGTTTCTCAAAATTTTCATCGAATCTAGTTTCGACTTTTTCGAGTTGCGTCTCTACCTTCTCGATTTTCTCTTCGATCACTTCGAATTTGGATTCCAAGTTCTTGTTTTGCTCATCAAGTTGGTCAACGTTGGTCGATTCTGTCACTGCCGCAGGCGACCAACAGATTAGCCGCTTGATGATAAGCGATGGGCATTTGAATTATGTATTTTTAGTCGACACTGGGGCCGACGTCTACGTAGTGCCACCCAGATTTAATGAACGTTACAATCACTCATCTTCACATCTCTTCGCTGCAAATGGGACGACGATAAAAACTAACGGCGAAAGGCGTCTCATGCTAAACCTAGGACTTCGCAGACCATTTTCATGGAATTTCATCATCGCTGACGTCACTTCTCATCATCATCGGCTCTGATTTCATTAAACATTATGGGCTACTGATCGAAGACAGGTACTTTTTGCATTAAGACTTTTAATACTAGAGATCCTTTTGCACTCCTTTTATCGGAATTCAAGGACATTACGGTCCTCAACCCCAAAAGAACGCCAAACAAAATTCCATGTCTCATTATATAGAGACAAAAGGCCGCCCAGTTTTCGCAAGACCTAAACGATTGCCGGCAGAAAAACTTAAAGCTGCTAAGGACGAGTTTCGATACTTGATGGAGAATGGTATTTGTACTCCATCGAAAAGTAACTGGTCGAGTCCATTACATATGGTGCGTAAATCGAATGGTGAATGGCGTCCTTGCGGGGACTACCGTGCCTTAAATGCACAAAATATCCCGGATAGATATCCCATTCCTTTCGTGTAAGATTTTTCGAGTATTTTGCATGGAAAAAAAAATCTTTTCGACTCTTAACCTGCAGCGGGCATACCACCAGATCCCCATTCATCCCGCAGACGTTCCGAAAACGGCGATAACGATCCCATTGTGGTGTTCGTCTCATACGGAGCCTACCCCCTAAGCTGTACCAAGCGCAGCACGCTGTTCTTAAGCAGTTTAAAGCGCAGCTCGCTGTAAGTTTATGGCAAGTTACTGCCGCAGTGAAGAGAGTCTAGATTAGGTTTAAGTCTGCCTTTATTCCAATGTTCATTCTCCTTTTATACAAAATTCTTAACACTAGATTTTACTATGTACATTGAGCATCATTCTAAACATAAAATACTACAATTTGTTAATTTGATCCCCTTACTCTACTCTACTTTACTTATGAACGGTGGGTGCAAAGAATAAAATATAAACCACATGAACTGAAGTGAACTTCTACGTAGCGTGAATCACTCTCGACCACAATTGAATGCCATATGATACATTCGATTGAATGTGTGGAATGTGTTATGTAATGGTTCCTCATTTCCACTTTGTGTGCTTGCATTGAATCACACTACATCCTTCCCCCACAGAAAAATGATATTTGTTTACATTTCTTGAAATTTAAATAAATATTATTTGATTGAATACATTCTTAATTTGGTATCAATGCGTGCTTAAATAGTATGCAAATCTTGTATGTGGATATATTTACAATGTTAATATATGATAATCTTAGCTGTAGTTATACTCAGTTCTTATGTCTATTCTTATTTCTGTCTAGATTTAATTAAATTATTATTATGTATTTCATATTCCTTACCATCTATTATGATACAACTGTTTGGGACATTTTGTGAAATTACTTTATATGGACCTTTAACTGGTTTGTCAAATTTTTGTCCTATTTTGAAATTAGATTCATTTATTTTTGTTTGTGCATTTTGCCTTTTATATTTACCTTGATACAGATTATCTTTTGCTTGGTTGTGTGCATATCTTAATTTACATTTTAATTCATTTAGGTAATTATCTAAATCATATATTTTCTCTTTATTTGTTAAAATTTCACAAAGTAGTGTGCTTGATTTACCAAATACTAGTTCGAATGGTGAATACGAAGTACTACTATGTGGCATTGAATTATAACAATATGTATAATATGGTAACCATTCATCCCAATTATCTTTATCTCCTACAGTCATTAAATAGTCATTTAATACCCTATGATTTCTTTCCAAAGCTCCTAATGTCTCATGATCATATGGGGTTGATACTATTCTCTCTATATTTAATAGTTTACAAATGTTCTTTAGTAGTTTCGTAATTCGGTTCCTTTGTCTGTTTTAATTTTTCTAAAACATCCATACTTCAGTATATAATCTTTCAACTATAGCTTTCGCAACGCTTACTGCATCTTTGGGAATGCTTCCACAAATTTTGTTAGTTAACATTGTACAGTTAATATATATCTAAATCCATTTGAAGGTCTCAAAGGGCCTACAGTGTCTATTGAAATAATACCAAATGAAGTACTCGGCGTGTCTGTTATGACAAAATTTTCTTTGGTATATTTTGTTATCTTGACTTTGTTGCATGTTTCACAGTTGTTTATGAATAATTTTACCATTCTACTCATATTCTGCCAGACATATTTTTGTTTTAAAAACTACAACTCGCTCTGGACTCAAGGTGAAACTACCAACTCGCTATCCATGATGTCTTCACTAAGGGGGGAGTAATGTGGCACCCTGTCATATGCCATTCGTTTTGACAGCTGTAGTAATGTCAGTTGCATTGGCGACTATTTGACCACCCTTTTTCCAGCCACCTTGCTGACAAGTCGTATTTACCATATTAAACGTTCTAAGACAATTTCTATATCTTTATATTTTATATTTTAACTTAAATACAAATAAAGCAATGTACAGTAATCTATAAGTGGAAAAAGTATCTATTATTTTAACAAAATCCCACACTGGGTCATCGGCATGTGGGCTCTATAATATTGCTGGGTCAGCGGTATGCGGCCGCTCTGAACATATTGTGTTAACTCCTCCCTCGCTTAAGTGAAGGCCTTCCCCGGTCTTTCCCAGGGCCTTCATGGCATTCTGAAGATCGAGTTTGTTGGCGCTTTTTCTTCTGATGTTGCTTCAGTTTGAGCATGGCATAACAGATCGCAATAAATGCGAAAGCCACGCAGCAGGCCAGCACTGGTACTGTTGTTATTTTCGTCTTCATCTCGTCAATGTTTTCCACATTCATTTTATGCAAAAATGGCAAGCTTAGTATCTCCTGGTGACCTGTGATATTTAGTCGCACTAATGTTGTGGTACCCGGCCTTCTCTTCAGGATGTTGTTGCGATTCCCATATTTGGATCCATTGACATAGACCTCATCGTCGAAAATGATAAAGTATGTGCCGGTGATAGTTTCCTCTACATCGCCTCCCTCACCACGGCTGGTCTGTCATTGATTATAATAATGCCATCATCGACCACCACTACAGGATCCATGTGGTTAATTTGAGTGTTGCAGAGTACAGTTGTTGGGCGCATGTCTCATTTGGTACCTCTTTGCAGAATGTCGATGTAGTCCTTGGCCGGCAATCTCCAACCGCCAGAACTCGGTTATTGCATTCTGTTGCTATGTTGTTGTCGGTGAGGTGGAGAATACTATTTACGGTGTCTATTTACGGAGTCTGTTAACTTATTAATTTGTTGCTGTGTTCTTGTATTTAGTACCTGCCTGTTGTTTGATTCGGTGAGTTGAGCCTGCGTGAATTTTATCCTCTCAAAGTCGTCGAAGTCGGGGGTACGAGCAACTACCTTTAAAACCGTGCCCAGGAAGTTTAAACTTCTCGCGTGCCTATGATGTATGGTTATATCCGTAAAGAGTGTCCCCAAATGTATGGCGTCTATTTCCAAAAATTTTCTCATATGTGATTGCAGGTTGGTAGTTTCGTCCATAATTTTGTTGTACGCAGTCAAGTTAGTTGTGTGTCTAGTCCCATGGTCCTGCCAGAGGATGACGTCTCCGTCCAAGATTGGAATGTTGTCCGAATGAGTGTAGTCGGTGAGCTTTGGAATTACTGTTGCCATGACTGAAAGCAGCGTGAGCAGAATCCTGAAAGTTTTGTTTGTCTTAATGTGATCTAAAAAAAAAGGTTGAGACACCTAAAGATTAAATAATATATACCTAATCTATTCTACTCTTTGCGATCTTAGTTTGTCCTTGTGGACCACCCTCCCTTTAATGAGAACTGTTGTCCCCAGGTCTGCTTCGACTTTTTCCTCCACATACAGTGGTGTAAGTTTGTTGCCTAATCTTCTATTGGTCTTTACTAATACCCTTTCTCCAACTCGAAAGCTCCTATTTTGCCTTAATTCATTGTGTTTTTGCAATAACCCTTACTGTGCCTTTTGAACCTTACTTTTTATTTCCTCCCTAAACTCGACTGGGTTAGAGTGAATTATATCAAGTATTTTTAGGTTAGTGACTGAATGGATGATTCTATTGTACTTTATGGTACTCGTAGCTTGTAGTATTAGGTCGACTGTGTCCTCGATTTTTCTTTCGAGTTTGAGACATCTTGCAATTTCTAGTAGAGTGCTATGCAACCTTTCTATTTGGCCATTAGACGTGCTGTGTAAAGGTGGGGCGTTAACTATGTGAACGTTAAAATAATTTAGCAAAATTGACTTTATGGTCTCGGAATTCAAAGACACTTCGTTGCCACAGAAAATTGTTTTTGTTTGAGGAAAATGTTCATTAGCAGAATTGGTGTTTTCACGTCGGCAATCGAATGGGACTGTATCGGCTGAACCACCGCGAATTTGGAAAACTTGTCAATACAAGTTAGAAAATATTTTTTGTCTATAGAAAATATGCTGAAAATTATGAAAGTACGAGTTGAGGCGACTGGCGCCTCCATTATAAGTATTGGATTTCTAAGCAGTTTATTGGTTTTACTGTTGTCTCAATCGTGTAGCTCAGGGATAGTTCACTGTGAATTGTGGCGTCAGAAACTGCTTGGTCCTCCAGAACGTTAATATTTTGTGGCGACAGTGCGTCAGCAACGCGATTTTCTTTTCCTGGTTTGTAGAATATATGAGCATTATGTTCGTCAATAAATGCTTTCCAGCGCTTTATCTTTGCATTTGGGTTTCGGTCTGAAACCGCAAATGTAAGGGGTTGGTGATCAGTGAAGATGTTAAGAGTTTTTATTCCATAGAGGTAGTTACGCAGATTTTTCAGGGCCAAAAGTTCCCTTTCATTGGTTGCAAAGTGCAATTACCTGTCCTTGAGTGTCCTCGAAGTCATTGTTATAGGTTTCCCGTCTTGGGACAAAACCGCTCCCAGCCCATGTGAGGAAGCATCTGTTGTTAAATCGAAAGGCTTCCTGAAGTCTGGATATAGTAACGTGACATCTTCTGATATCAAAATATCCCTCAATTTGTTAAAGGCTTGCAATTCTCTGTCATTCAATTTGATCCTAATTTTTTTTGACTTGTGGGCACTTACCTTGCCGTTTTCCACGCGCAAGATGTCAGTCAGAGGTTTAGCTATGGATGCGAAATCTTTAACAGAGCATCTGTAGTAACTGGCTAGACCCAAAAAGGATCTTACCCCAAACAATGTCGAAGGTTCGGTATAATTTTGAATCGCCTCTACTTTGGACGGGCTCGTTCTGATACCCCCTCTTGATACTGCGAAACCGAGGTGCACCACACTCCCTTTGAAAAAGTTGGACTTTTCCCATGAGATCTTCATGTTGGCCTCGTACAAATTGCGAATCAATGTGCTTAATATGGTCCGCTTCAGTTTCCGAGAAGATGATTACGGCATCGACGTAAACATTGCAATTTTTTCCAATTCGCTCGCGAAGGACAACATCTATAGCCCTTTGAAAAATACTTGGCGCATTTTTTAGACCGAAAGGGAGTCAGCAGAATTTATATTTTCCGCCGCTTACGGAAAACGCAGTCTTTCTCGATCTCGCTCTGCGAGCTCGATTTGGTGAAATCCTGACTTTAGGTCAAGAGTTGTAAAGTACTTCGCTTTACCTGAATTTGATAAAATTGCCATAACGTTAAGAATAGGGTATTTGTCGTCAATTGTTTTTTGATTGAGAATACGGAAGTCTATTACTACACGCTCCTTTTTATTACACAATTCATCAGTGCCTTTTTTATCCACAACTCAGATGGGGTTATTATAAGGGGATCTAGATGGCCTAATTATGCCATTCTTGAAAAGGTCTTTTATTTCGTTATTAACGAAAGCAGTCATTCCCATAGGGTATGGGTCCAGTTTTGAGTAAATGAAATCGTTACTTTCGGTGCGAATAGTACCGACAATGCTTGTATTAAATGGCAGCAACTCGTTAGAGTCTGCAAATGCCTTAACCCTGTTATTCATCATTTTTAGAAAATCAGACCTCACCGTTTGGGGGAACCTCTATATCATCTATTCTTGTAAAATTTACATTCTCACATTGGTAGAATTGAATTGTCTCCACTCCGGAGTCAAAGTGAATTACCATTTTTTTCAAACAGATTGTGGCATTGACTTGCGTTAGCAGATCAAGACCAATTATTCCATCGAAGGCCGCAAGGCCAGGAATTATGAAAAAGGGACTGTTAATTCCGAACATAGTTATAAAGCATTTGTGCTTAATGTTATTAAAACAGTGAATCGACATTACCAGGAAAGGGGCGTCAACAGGCATGAATTTCCCTATCTCCTGCAGAGGCTTGATATAATTTTTCGAAGCCCCAGTGAGAATTAAAAACTTCATATGCCTCCCCGCTATAGTTCTTTGTATGAACGGCAGCAGGGAGTCACCCCTAAAAATTTACATAATCGGAGGCAAGTACTTCTACTTCTGTTTCGGCTGCTTCTGATTCAGCCAAGGTCTCATAGTCATGAACTTCCGGATCTTGCGTGCAATTTTTTTGCGACAAGTGGTTAATCCTTTGACGTCTTTGCGCTGATTGTATTTCGGAGCTATTTGACCTCTTAAATCTATGTCCCTTCCCCTGGTTAAAGGTATTATAAGACGGTTGTCGAAAACGCGACGATGTGAGATCTACGTCCATTTTTTCTACCGGTTCGCGCTTGTTAGGGCCCTGATTACTATTACCCTGTATTTAATTGCCAGGCCTGCTATAATAGGGATTTTTTTTCCGATTGCCTGGGTTGTCAGACTGGCTATTATAACTAATACTATTATTTTTTATCACTGTCATTGACTCTACCCATACCTTGCGGTCGATTTTGCGATCGCTGACAGATTCTTTTGTGCTTTATCCTCAGAATTTTTTGCATAATTCGGTGCGAACATGTACCTCTCGTGGTTAGACTCTACTTCTTGAGCCAATGCCAGAGCGGCGGGCAAATCAAGACGGGCTGCGAACAAGACGTCGTTTAGAGCTTTTTTTATCCAGATATGAACACACGAAGTGCATCTGCTCTGTATTTCTCGTTAATGGAAGTATTATTCGTTAGCAGCGTGAGCTTCCTCTCAACCTCGTCGTAATAATGTAGGATGGTTAAGTTACCCTGTCTCAGGGTACTTAATTCCTGTGCGATCAAGTATACTGGCCTTTCGTCGGCGTGAGTGAAATCTAATCTGGCTATAATAGCCTTAAAATTTAGAACTGTATTAAATGAGGCCAACACGACGTCGGCTGGGCCCCTAATCTTATTTCTGATTATGGCTATTGCCTGGTAGTGCCTTGAACTACCGTCGCCTTTGGGTTAGCTCATCTAATTTCCTACTGAATTCTTCCCTTTGAGTCTCGAGTGCACCACGCATTGCGGATTGTACTAGCGCTTGCAACTCTGCACCATTCATTTTCGTTTTGCCTTCGCTAATATGTAACTTCTTAAGGTCGTCAAGCAATCGACACAGTTCACTATTACTATCACTCATTAATCTCTAAAATCTCCAGCTAACGGACACCGTAACTAGTTTGCAAAAAAAAAAAACATTTAACAATAACACGGTAGTATTCAGTAGCTTTTAATCGATAACACTTGCTGTTACACCATTTATTTGACACAAAATTTATTTTAATAATTTTTGTTTAATATTGGGCAATCAATAATAATAATTAGTGAGCAATCACTTACATGTTCTTCAATTCAAAATCTTATTTATTGAATAATCTGGTGTTGATTGGTCAGTGTCGTACCGCGGTACTTGAGGTTGTTGTGGTTTTTTTTTTTTTTTATATAGTTGCCCATGTACTTCGGATGACGTGAGTAATGTTTTTAGGTCATTAAGCAATTGCAGGGCTTCGTCGTTCAATTTAATTTGGACTCGCTCATTTGGTTCGATTCATTAGCCTTAACTTGTGCATCTTCGCCCCTGGTTAAAGAGGTCAGTGGTTTGGAGACCTTTGCATAATCGCGTATAAACTTCCTGTAATAGGAAGTGAGTCCCAAAAACCTCTTTAAGTACTTTAGCGTCTCGGGGGCAAGATTTGCTGTATAGCACCCTGCGATGATATCATATACCCAAGGAACTCCACATCCGTCTTCATAAATTGTTTTTTTTTTTTCAAATTTACCGTCAAATTTGTCTCGAAGAGTCTCGCAAAGGCGGTATCGACATTTCTAAGATGGTCCTCCTCAGTCCGACCGAAGAAGATTATATCGTTTATATAAACATAACACATCTTCCCTATATTTTTTCAAGACATCGTCGATCATTCTTTGAAAGATTGCCTTGGCATTCTTTAGTACGAACGGCAATCTTAGGAATTGGTGTTTGTCATTCATCGTCGAGAAGGCAGTTTTGGGGACATCTGAGGGTTTCATCGGGATTTGATGAAACCCCGAAGTTAGATTTGGCGTCGTGAAGTACTTTGCCTTGCCGAGGCTCGCTAGAGTGAAGTTAATGTCAGGAATTGGGTAAATATCTGGTATAGTCACACTGTTTAAGCGTTTATAGCCTATAACGACTCGATATTGTTTTTCCCCAGATGGCTTGGGCTTTTTTTGGTACCACCCAGTTGTATGGACTCTTGGAAGCACGGATAGTCCCTTCCTCGAGTAGGCTTCTTATTTCTTTTTCTACAACTTCCCTCATGATCGCAGGATAAGGATAGGTCTTAGCGTAAATGGCCTCATCTACATTGCTTTTGATCTCCGCTCTCACGGCTGTCTTAATGACCTTCCTCATATCAATTGGGCCGAAAATGGGTTCGTATTTAGCAATTATCTCGCGAAGTTTTACCTTGATATGTTCCGGAAGTGATTCGTCAAATACCGCATTTACTTGAGCAGATTTTCTTCCTTTTAGGGGGATTATATATTATGACACCAGGGGCTATAACACAAAACTACAACTCTACAAGTCAACAGGTGCTCTTTTAATTATGTTTGTTTGACAAGTGTAGATTATTGCTGTAACACAGAAAAAACAGTACAGTTGTTGCAAATAGAAATTTCTCTTGACTTGTTGACGTACACTTTACAAGTGTTCTTCAAGAAAGAAGTGAACACCACAATGAGCAAGGAAATAAAAAAAATTGAGGTTTTGACGGAAATTCGGAAAAAAAAAAAAATTTTTTTTGGTGAATTTTCCGATGTGCAAAAATAGAAGGAGATACATACATAAGTTCTTTAAGTAAGAGTCTTTCTCTTGTTCCTCAAAATAAAGAGTGGATGTACATACGAGACGTGTTTTGGCAAAATTGCAAAAAAAATTCTGTAGTGCTGTAATAAATTGTTTAAGCTTCGAAATCAAAAATATACTTTGTAGGCAAAATTAGACAACTCTAAGAAAACCAGTGCTATTGGCGGAAAGGAGTGCAAGCTGACTGCTTGTGACAACATGGTT
Source organism: Pocota personata (assembly GCA_963082735.1). Lineage (NCBI taxonomy): Eukaryota > Metazoa > Arthropoda > Insecta > Diptera > Syrphidae > Pocota > Pocota personata. The sequence goes on from OY720431.1 coordinate 87,012,829, forward strand.
CTAGACATCGTTGGAGGAGAGTCTGAATCTCTTATTGGGCTTGGCGTTGAGGAGTCTCTGAGTACCGCTGACCGTTCGTGTGTTAAACAGTTAAATCATGCTTATTGTGTGTTTTTAGATTTGTACAAGAGTTCTGCTGCTATTCCATCAGCGTTTGCTACTAACAGCTCTGCTTCCGTTCTACTCACTATACGAAGACTAACGGGTAGTTATTATATTACATGTTTACTTATTACACAAAAGTAAACAACTTCATTTGTAATTATTAGGCAGGAAACGAGCAGTCGACGGAGAATCGCCTCTTTCTCGAAAAAAAAAAACAATGATTGAGCACATTCAATTAAGAAATTATAAAACGAAACAAAATTGCGGTATTGGAGAAGCAACTCGGTTATCCTCCTTCAAGCTTTACTAAAAGTTTAAGTGATGGCATAGTCGATATCAGAATTACGGGTGATGAACTTTCGAAGTGATGAAGGGGAAGCCAATGACGCCGAAGAGATCATTGATATAAGTTGATACAGTTCTCCCCGGATATAAGCATATATATATAATATAATAGCAAAACCCTTTTAACAGCAACAAATTATTCAGAGTTAAGAAAGGTAAAATTGCATCTCGGTGTGGAATTATTACTCTTACTTACTTTCTCTTTATTAGAAATGACACCAAGAAAAAGAACAGAACTTTCATTCATTTTCATAAAATCAATATCTTGGATTCACTTAAAGACAAAAGGAATTCTAGAAAAGATATTGTAATATGCGAGCTACGGCTCGAGTAGATAAAACAATATTCTGTGAAATTATTTCTTTATTTTCTAGTCTATAGAACAATTCAGGTTCACACTATACTATTCTTCGCAATTCTTTTGTTACAATGTCTCTTTCCTCTCAAATCACTTATCTCCTTTCAATTACATAATTCACAAATCCAAACTAATTACTTCTTCTTGTTAACTCTCAACTTAAAATTTATCACAAAATACAACTTCGCCCATTATCACTTTTCTAATCGCCACAGTTTAAAAACCACTGTTCCCTTTCGATCGCCATCTGTCCTTATATAGCAGAAGTTTCTGATAGCCAGAAACTTCTAGCAAATTCTTCGACCACTGGAACAAGAAAAATTCTGATGTAATAATTCCATTTCTTGCAGTTATAATTCTTTCTTATCCGTGATATTATCCGTCTCTTTCATGAACTGTGGAGACTTAACCGCAGACACGAACCTCGAATGAAAAGACACTTTGGAATGGCCTGGAGGAGCGTAGTTATTATTCTACATTATTGTAGCATAATTTTAGGGGATGTTACAATATTATCGAAAAATACGGCTGCAATGCCTCAACTATTACACGTATTTTATAAAAAGAAAGCGCAATACCCAAGATTAACGAAGGGAATAAAAACTTATAGAGAAGTAGAGTTCGTTCAGGACACAGTGAAGAACTGGATAAGGCTCTTGCTCGGTGGTTTAACGAAATGAGAAGCCGCAATGCTGTTATAAGTGGACCACTTATCCCTTTCCATCCACGGGCTCACAATTGTGAGCTTTGGTTTCATTTTTTAATTTAAGGCCCTCTTTGGTATTGGTAGACTATCCTTTTCTCAGGACATCGTTGAATAAACATTTAAATTTCATATATTTTTGTTCTTCTGAATTACTAAAGAAAGAAAACACCAAATTTAAAAAAAAAAAAATTATTTAGATCAACTCAGGAGGGAAAGGGTTATAAAAGAACAAGCCGTCAAATTCGCTCAAATCTTGAACGTTACTGATTTTGAGCCAAGCAATGGCTGGCTTTGGAGGTGGCAAAAAAAGGAAAACATTAGCAAAAAATCCTCATATAAAAAGATGAAAAAGGAAAATAGGCAAATAATATTATTTATCGACAATGCAGGTTGCCATAAATTGCTTCCTGGCGTGGAACTTCAACTGCCCCCAAATACTACGAGTACCAGCATTATACAGCCACGGGATCAGGGCATAATCAGGTGTTTCAAAGCATGTTATAGGCTGAATCTTATACGAAAACAATTATTGGCATTCGAAAATGATCAAACTTTGCCAGATTTCGTAAAATCAATTAATGTTTTAGAGGCATTGAAAATTACTAAGCGTTCCCGGTGGCTTGTTACTCCCCAGACTATAAAAAATTGTATTAAGAAAGCTGGGTTTGTAAAAGATGGAGTCGTTGGGGATGAAGAAGTATTGGAAGAAATTGATGTGTTCTCAACAGAAGAAGGGTTTGACGAGATACTGAATTGCGATGATGAATTAGAATGTTTCGGATGTTTAACCCATCAAGAAATTTGTGATGATGTGGTTTCATTTGAAGAATGTTCAGTAACGGGTGGTGAAGATTTGGAGATGGAAATTCCAGTAGTCGAGAATGTGGTTGAAATTCCTTCAAGGAAAGATGCACTTAAGGCTCATGTAACTTCAGTAACGTACCTGGATGGAAACAACCTTACTATCAAAACTCTAGATGAAATAGAGGATCATTTTTTGAAAACTACTGAGAAATCAATGATTTAAAGGAAAATTTCAGATTTTTTTCATTAAATATATTAACAATTTAATTTAATTGAATTTAATAACATTTTTGTTTTTTTAAGACTGAGATACGTACATATTGTCCAATACAATATTTTTGTGTTTTGATATTTTGTTTGTTTTTTTTTGCATTAATAAATAAAACAAACTGTAACTAAATTTGAGAAAATACCCTCCTAAAAACACATTCATGTGCCATTACAAGGGTCCCCGTTTAATAGGAATTTAATTGAAAACCCGCTTATAAGCACAAGAATTTTATACCCATTTGCATATACTAAATCATTGTGAATATTTTTTTGTACATATTTGAATAATGAAATAATGTTAATTTACAAATAAATCTTAAAGTATTGTTATTCTTGGTTAAAATAAAACAAAAGTTGTTGTTGTCTTCGGCTTCTCGGGATGGTGCTGGAAAAATATTTTCAGATGCCGAATTCTCTCCACTTTGAGGATTCTCGGCAGCGAGATCTTCAGAAATATTAACTTTATTAATATGATGACGAGAAATATAGCATAAAGTAACACAGCACTTAAATATGCTTGCATAAAATACTGGATTGACTCGTAGATGATTCAAGTATGGAAATTTTTCTTTCAAAACTCCAAAGACAGACTCTACAAATCGTCGTGTTCGTTTATGCGCCCTGTTGTAACGAACTATAGATGCGCTGCCAGAGTTTTAAATTGAAGGCGGCATAAGCCACGTTTTCAACGGATATGCGCTATCTCCTAAGATAAGGGCATTTGGAAATGCCTTCCACTTTATGATATAATGAGCTATTACGTAGTACTCGTGCATCTGAACACTGCCTGGCCAGTTAGCACTGACGTAATAAAATTGTAGGTCGGGACCACAAATTGCCATACAATTTAGGGAATGTTTACCATGCCAATCGACGAAAGCTGCTTCATTATTTGTCGGAACTACAAACCTCTGGCATACCACCTTTTTCAAAAAAAAATTTAAGCACTGAGCTCACATCTTCTGGCCAACACACTTGCTTTTGAAATTCTACTTCATTGATGGCAGAAGTAACATCATGAATGCATCGGCATACTGTCATTTTGGCGACACCATGCATATCACCTATAGTATTTTACTGGGATCCCAAACCAAACCAATGCAAGGCAATCAAAATTTGTTCTTTTACACTCAGCGCTTTGCTTTTGTTAGTTGATGACCACAACTTATCCTAGAGTCGTTCAACAAGATATACGATAACTGATTTTTGCACACAAAATTTTAAGGAAAACAAGTGGTCCGCAATTTCAAAGTTTATCCTCTCTTTATAAATTTTAGTTCTGTTTTGAAAATCACTGTCACTGTCCGATTCTGAATCAAAAAAGTACATATTGTTTTTTCTTATCTTAATATCTTTATTTTAAAGACGCACTGGAACCTACAGACCTTTCCTTTCCAAATTTATGATACAGAATGATAGCTTGTTTTTCTTCGTACAAGTTTTAAATCGCCTGTAAGATTTGCTCAAATGCTCAACCAGTAAAGTTTAATTTTTTTTTTACAGTTGTAGCATCCAGTTACAGAAAGGGGGAAATCATAAAATTTCCCACTTCTTGTATTAGGCCATAATACTTGTAGAAGTGCCAGTTGACTTATTGTTTTATGTTAGACAATTTGTCCACACTTGTATAATTTCACTTGTACTTGTAGTACTTGTAGTATTGTGTTATAGGCCCCTGATTTGAGTGTGAGAGTATTCTCCTTGCGGTCTATTACCGCTTCGAGTTCTCTAAGGGTATTGTCGCCGATAATCCCATCGAACGATGTAAGACCTGGGAGAATGTAGAACGTGAGGATCGAGTCATTGCCTATTCTTTCAAAGAATCTGCCAGATACTTTCCCAGCGGCACAGCGTACGGTGAATGGTTAAGTCAAACGTGTAGTCTTTTGCGATATGGAAGGATTGATAAAGTTTTTGTTGGCCCCGGTGTCAACAAGAAAGTTAAGTTTTGCTCCTTCTCGCGTCACATATTCTATATATGGAACGCTGGAGAGGTGTCCGTCATAAAATTGAGCGTATCTTTAATATTGTCTTCGGCTTCTTCATTAAACGCCTCTAAGGCTATCTCGGTATTGTACAGCTTTTGCTGCTTGCCGTAATTAGGACGATAGCCTTCAGATCGAGCACTCCTTTGGAAGTGTCCTCATATAATTAACGCGTCAAGTTAATTATATGAGGGCGAATCACATAATTAACTTGACGCGTTTGCACAGATCCTAGCTCCATTTTTTCGTGAGGCTTCGGGGCTGTTAGCCTGGGTAGTGAATTGTCGTTATTACTCTGGAAATATTGAGGTGAGTAGGGATAACGGAAAAACCTCTTTGGCCGTGAAGGAGGTCTCCCTTCGCCTGCCCTAGCGTTTATTGGCCTAAATAATTGGTTAACGGGAGCAGTCACCGTATTAGAAGAATTGGGAGCGAGGATCGTATTATTCCTATAGTTCAAATTTTGAATTTCTAAGCAGGCCGTGTAAGCCTCGGGAAGTGTCCTTGGTTTTTGGGCAATTAACATTCGGTACAGGTCACCATTTAAACCACGTATAAACACGTCCAAGGCGCGGTTAAGATACGTCTCGACCAGAGCATTCACGGTTTCCTGGGAGTATGTCTCCGTCTTGATCTCATTGATCAATAAAGAAAATTGGTGGTTTACCGTGGCGTAAAACTCATCAAGTTTAAATTACTTCAGGGCCAGCTGATTCAGCTGGTGCTCGAGGGTTCTTATGTCCATCTTATCTGCGTAATGCAGAGAAAGACATTTTTTCATCGCCTCCCAGTCGTCGTCGAAGATATTATACGAGATGAGCGCGGTGTTCGCATTCCCTCATATTTTTGCCTGACGAGCTGCAAAATGGCACGATAGATGGGCTTACCTCTCACAATCTTGAAATCCTGCAGGATACCTCCGAACGGTGTATATCCACGATACGTATTGCGTCGAGTTCCCGTCGAACACCTGCAACTCCTTCACTCAGTCCGGGAGTCGACTTATCTTGTCTTTAAGGACAGCCTCCTCAGCGTTGGGTGTCGCGTTAGCACCCGCATTCTCGAGCGTGGCAATTCGACCTTCGAAGCTCCGTATCTGATCCAAGATCAGATTCACTCAAGATAAACTTGAATTTTATGGCTTCAAATATTTTTTGCTTAATTGCTTCTTTGAACTCAATAAATTTAAATATTTTTTTCTTAATTGCCTTCTTACACTGCTTCAAATATTTTTGCTTAATTGCTTCTTAGCACTCAATAAATTTAAATATTTTTTCTTTTTCTTAATTGCCTTCTTACACTTTACAAATTTAAATATTTTTCCTTTTTCTTAATTGCCTTTTTACACTTCACAAATTTAAATATTTTTCTTTTATTTAACAGCCACTTTACAATTTATAAACTTCGTGAATTTAAATATTTTCCCTAATCGCTTTTCACAAGTACATATATGAGGTTCAATTTTCTTTTATTCATCGTAATCATGATTGAATATGATGAAAAGAAATAAAAAAAAGAGGAAAGGAAAAATTAATCGAACGAGCTAGTTTATTCTCACCACAGAGAATTCTAAATGGGAGCCGGCAAAGGAAGTGTCGTGTTATTCCCTTTTAGTCGCAAACGTTTATGCTTTTAAGCGACCTACTCATGGTCCAAACGATATTCACTACCATATCCTTTAGCCTTCTAGGATATCTGCATGTTCTCATGGGTGTGCAAAAATTTCGTACCCAGGATCCAGAATGGTCAATGTGTTATCATGGGTACATTGACGTTCGCTCTATAGAGCATACTGGTCCTGATTTGGCACAGATCCACAGGCAAAAAGAATACAGTTTTTATGTCGGTCCCTGCTCGGGCGCCAGTTAACGAATCCGCGCACGCGTATAATAAAAAAAAGCGGACGACAAACTAGCCGCAAATAAAACACGTACTTTCTACTTTACTATAATTTATTCTTTACAACCGAGTTCTAATAATATAAAATAACTCTTAAGCTTATTCCCGCCGTCGAAAGACTGACTGCCTGATCATCGCTGTTCCCACACATCAGCTCGCATATGCCCATCATATGCTGACACAGCTTTCTCACCTGTTGCATGTGTGGCGAGCACAGATATCCGATCGGATGCGCGTATGCTCAGTCAGTTTTTTCTTATTCTGTAATCTTATATATTTATTTTTTCTTCTACGTTAATTCTTTTATGTTTATCTCTTATTAAATTGTTTTTAGCTTGCTGATGAGAATAAAATAATTTACATTTTAGTTTATTCAAGTAATTATCTATGATAGGTCATAAACTTTTTCTTTATTAGTTACAAATTCTAATGCACTTAATTTTCCAAAAACTAACTCAAATGGAGAATATAATGTACTATTATTTGGCATGGAGTTGTATAGTAAGGTAAATTCGTTTGAAGGTCTCAATGGCCCACAGTATCGATTGACACGGTCTCAAATGAGCTGCCTGGCGTGTCTGTTATCACAAAATTTTCTCTGGTGTATCTTGTTATTTTGACTTTATTACAAATTTCACAGTTATTAATAAATGTTTTTAGCATTCTGGTCATGTTTTTCCAGACATACTTCTCTTTTAATTTACTGATGCATTTTCTAATACCAAAATGTCACCCCACTCTAGAGTTATGACGTTCCTCAATTGATCTGTGTTTTTCTTCTTCATTTGTAACTTGTTTCGGAGGTTCATATAATAAAATATCTTTCTTCTTTTGCAGCTTGTTAAATATTTCTTTGAATTCATATACATAGGTTCACTTTTTTAAATACAAAATTATTTCTCGGTAGCGCTAGTTTATTCATACCTGCATTGCTCATAATGAATATTAGCTTCTTCAAAAATTTTAACTCTGATGCAGAATTATAGCTAAATTCCACGATTGCAGTGTTTGCTGATTATAACTTTATTTCTCTAGGCCCCTTTTTCTATACTTTTTATTTCTTTAAATTCAATTTTCTTCATCCGCCTTATTCAGATAGTGACAGTAATATATGTGGAAGTGATCAATCTCCACATTTGAGTCTAAGCCTTTGCACAGATCTCATCTTCTCTAGTTTTCTTCTTATGTTTCTCTTTGCTTTTCTTCATCGGTCTTGTAACAACATCAACATTGCATTTTGGTAACATTTCTTTTAGTTTAGCCGAATCTAATTGTATTATCGAAAGTGCATCTGCATTCGTGTTAATTTTAATTGTTTGAATACTATTTCAAAATCATAGTTCATTAGATCTACATGTATTCTAGTGAGTTTCGAGGAAGAGTTTTTATGCGCAAACAAGCTTACTAGTGGTCTGTGGTCATTGTATACTATAAATTTGCTACCAAACAAATAAGGTCTAAAGTGATTTATACCCCAATGGATTGCTAGTAACTCTTTCTCTAATACAAGTTTATTCAAATCATGTAGTGCGTAGGCTATAGGCCTATCCATCCCAACTTCTTCTTGTGACAATACGGCTAAGCAAAGTTTGAAACGTCAGTAGTTGATATGAAGGGTTTTGAAAAATCTGGATATGCTAGTACTTACTTCTGTCTCGGTAGCTACTTGTATTACTTCTCTACTTCAGCTAGAGTAAGCTGCTAATACAAGTTGTCTGTATGTTTCATTTAGACCGTTTTGTGGAAGCATTTAGTCCAAGATTATCATTTAAGGAAATTATTAGTTCTCTGCTACTGTCTACTATAGTATCACCCTGTTCTGCTATCTGAATTTCCTTGAGTTGTGTTGTAAGTGCCTGGATCCTTTCTGCAAATGCGTTAACAATCAGGTTTCCCTGTACGAACTAGCTAATTCATTATGTGAGTGGGTTTTTTACCGGTTTGTATACTTTAGTTCATATTTTATTTAAGTCTTCTAATTTTGTTCGCTTTGTTTCTGTCAGTAATCTATTCCTCACTTTATCAGATTATTTGGTTGCTAGTATGAATTCAATTAACTTGGTTTTTCCTGCTTCCTCTATTAATGTGTCGCTATAAAATTTGATCAAACCTAGACAGTTTGAAAGAGTTTTTTGGTCCCCATTAAATTCTGGTATGAGTTTTCCTGCTGTTAGTAAATCGAATTTAGCCATTTTTATGTTTTTTCTGGTCTTCTTTTGGTTTGAGTAGCGTATGTATTTATAAATATAACTATGTCCTGAAAATGTTTTTCTATTTCTTCTAAATCTGCTGCGTCAGTTTCTGTTATTAAACTCTCCTAGATCTGAGATATTTTTATTTGTTTATTCTTTATGTATTCACTAGAATATTCTCCATTTGGGTTTTTCTTTAAGCGTTTTAAAATTTATAATAAAATTTAATTTGGTCCATATTTTATTTATTTATTTATTTATTTTATTTTAAAAATTATTTATTCTACTTCTTATTATCTGCTTACATACATATTTTTTATAGTAACTATTTATCTTAAAAAGTAGTAAAATTCCTAAAATTATTACAATTATATATGTAGGAAATCCCAAATAAAACCTCAGACCCTTCACAATTCAAATTAAGTGTTTATTTAAAGTAAATATCTATTCAAGAAATGAAAGTTTAAATTAGAAATTAAAATTAAAGATGAGCGGGAAAAGTGAGCGACTGTTTAGCAACTAATACAACCGATTCCCGATGATCGTAGGCAGCGACGGCCTCGTTACAACTCCACGACTGCAAAAAGCTTACTCTCTCTCTCTCATTGCGAAGTGTGACAATCCACCTTCACCACACTCGGCTATCCTGCTAGTCATCCGCCCCGGATGAAAAACATAGCGATGTATCTTGAGACGTGGAAACTCATGGCTTCATAAATTCTGCCGCTGTAGATGTCTGCTGCGGTCCTTCTGCTTCTGACGATAATTTTCGAACGGTGTATCTATCCGCTCTGCCAGTTCCCACTACCTCATACGGGCCCAAAAATTCGGATGATTATTTTTTTTGTTGAAAGCTGAGTTCTCTTTATTTCAACCCAGTCCCCAAAATCGTATTTCCTGGCCTTTCTGGGGTTTTTATTGAAATTCTTTCGATTTTCAGCTTGGATTTTTTGAATCTGCTTCCTAACATCTGCTCGGATTTCCTCACGACTGTCCTCGAATGCTTCTAACGATTCTTCTGCTATCAATTTGCATACTTCAACATCGCCTTTCTGCCTCATCATAACGCCAAAAAAAACTTCGAACGGCGTTCGGCCAGTAGCCCTTTGAACTCCACAATTAATCGCCATCTGGGGTATGCTTGAACCATTTCTCTGGAGAATATGACGACAGTTTTTTTAGTGATTCAACTATGAATCTAATAATTCTCTCAATTTGGCCGTTTCCGCGGGGTACACCAGTAGTTGTACGGACAAGCTCGATATTCCTATCCTCACAATGGCTGCTGAAGTCTTGGGATGTGAATGCTGAACCTCTATCACATATGATACGCGCTGTATTTCCGAAGAAAACGTCAAGATCTTTTAAATAACGTATGACTTCGTTTGCGCTTAATGTTTTTGTGGGAAATATCCAGACATATTTCGAAAATGCGTCGACCACTGCGAAAATGTATCTGTATTGCTTTGCGGTCGGATCCATTGGACCCATATGATCCACATGAAAAGTCTGTAGTGGCTGATCATCTTTGCAAATTGGTTGTAGAAATCCTCATGCTTTAGCTTGATGATCTCTGCTTCCATGGCCTTAGGAACTACAATCTTCTCATCACCGTCCACGACTTTGAACAGGACATCACTTTTAACGATGAAATTGTCAAACGCCTTCTCTTTAAGGACCTCTTTCACAGCTATTATGTAGTCGTCTTTAGCTTGCGTTCTCCTTATTCGCATTAGCAACTCGTTTCCAATGTAGAAAACCGCTGGATATCTGCTTATTGCATCGACATACCTCATCGAAGTACCTTTGCTATGTTCCACCGTGAAATCAAAATCCTGCATGCACATTACCCATCTCGAAACTGCAGCTGGCAAGTCCTCTTTTTTGACCGTCTGTTGAAATGCGGCGCAGTCAGTTATGACCCGAAATTTCATACCTAGTAAGTACGTTCGCATCTTTCAGCTGCCTTGTCGTGGCGGGAAGGCTTAAGAGTCAAAGATCCTAAGGGTCTGAAAAGATCCCAGGTGAGACATCAAACTAAGCGCTGAAGGCGTCCGACTTTGACGTTAAAAGAAGAAAAAGTATGAATGGAGACAACAAATGATATGACTACTCCAGGTGGCACTCGCAAAAGCGAAAATCCACCCGTGGTCTTCTAGACTGCGGCTAGGGCAAGGATTCTGGAGGCCCTACCCATCATACCCTCCCCCGCCAACACTGGCGCGTATATAGGAGTAGCAAGAATTCTACTGAGAAAGAGAAAAACCCGGTGGTTAGGGAGCGAGAAAAGCAGGTTTCTTACAAGAAAGCTGTTATCTCCTCTTTAACTGCCCGAATTGGGAAGGCTGGCAATGACAACAGCATGACCGACGCGGAGTGCAAACACTGCGAAGTTCATCTGTTAGAGCTGGTTCAAGCAACGAATGCTTTCATTCAGGTGGAGGGCTGTGAGTTAAAGAGCGGAACCTTTATGGTAAAGTGCTCCTCACAGCAAACCTCTGAATGGATTAGCATGTCGGTGCCGAAAATCCCCCCCCTTGAGACTGCTACTTTTGAGGTCTTCAGGACAACAAAACAGACGCGCACCATCTGCTGGATCCCGGGGAAACTTGGGAAAACGGCTGATGTGCTAGCGCGCCTGCGTACCCAGAATCCTGGACTCGAGACGACCAAGTGGACTGTTCATTCACACAGGGAGAGACAGAATCGTCAAAATAAAGATGGTTCTACTCTGGTTGTGAGTTTGGAAATGCGACCATATTTGCATCTTGGTAGGATTCAGTTCCGCTTCGATACCAAGTAGTGCGAACAATGGTCGAAAAAAAACCCCTAGTATTTAATGATATTTACTCAGATCAACCTACAACACTGCAAGGCTGCTACCGCTCTTATAAGTAGAAGACTTGCAGCTAGTAGAACAAAACCTCACATAATATCTATCCAGGAGCCTTGGGTGCGGAACAAGCGCATTTGTGGCCTTGGAGGTATGCGTGATAACACGGTACTTTATGATGAGCGGTCCGAAAGGCCTAGGGCATGTCTTATTGTACCAAATTCCCTCTCAGCAACTAAGCTTGGACAATTTTGTGGCCAGGACTTAGTCGCTGCAGCTACAAGCTACAAGACGAACGATAAATGGGAAACCTACGTCGTTGCGTCTGCTTACTTCCCATATGACTCGATACTGTCAACGGAGGTGGAATGGAATCTTTACCGATCAAAGCAAAAAGAATATAAGATTTTAATTCGAACTTCGAAAAGTAGTAGATTTTTGTGGTAAGATCGAAACTCTCGGTGAAACCAGTAGGTTGGTCAAAGTTCTCAAGAATGGAAAACCAATCAAGCCGGAATCACTCAGGAAACCTGATGGTACTTTCACTGAGTCGAAAGCGGATGCTTTCAGTCTTCTGCTGGAGACTCACTTCCCAGGAAATCAGGTCACCATCGGTTCGCAACCGGTTTCAACTAGTGAAGCTGTTAGCGGGCTGAGCCGAACAACTCTGCGCAGCTGGTATACTGCGTCGGGCGTGGCGACGGATGAAGCTATCAGATATGCTGTTGCATCTTTTGACAGCTTCAAGTCACCTGGCACTGACGGAATATACCCAGCTATGCTGAAACAAGGTATTAGTCAGTTGCTGCCAACTCAGAAGATAATTTTCACTGCTGGCTTGGCACTGGCATATATACCAACCCCCTGACGAACAGTTAGAGTAGCTTTCATACCGAAAATCGGTAGAGATGACTACTCTCTCGCCAAGAGCTTCAGACCTATTAGTCTGACGTCCTTCCAGCTGAAAAGCATGGAAAGACTGGTTGAGCTACATGCGCGCAAAGTTGCTTTGAGGGTACATCCTCTGTCAGAGATGCAACATGCCTATCAACGCGGAAAATCCTGCGAGACTGCTCTTCAAAATCTGGTCAACAGAATAGAATATGCGCTTGACAGGAAAGAATACGCGATAGGCGTTTTCATAGACATTGAGGGTGCCTTTGACAATGCGACTTTTGACAGCATGTGTAGCTCCGCCAGAAGTCACGGCGTAGAAGAATCACTAGTGTTGTGGATAAAAGCAATGCTGGTGAACAGAACATTGACTGTAGATGCGGGTTGTGGCCGGCGTGTCATGGCAGGTGTAAATAGGGGCTGCCCACAAGGCGGTGTTCTGTCTCCACTGCTTTGATGCATGCTGGTTGACTCCCTGTTGAACACACTCAATAGTTCTAACGTCTACGCTCAAGCATATGCAGATGATGTCGCCGTTCTGTCTGTCGGATCGTGCCTAACGACTGTTTGCTCTAAGGTGCAGATGGCCCTAGACGCAATCGACGATTGGTGCGCTAGGAGTCGGCTTTCAGTTAATCATCTCAAAACCGAAGTGGTTCTCTTTATGAGAAGGAGGAAATTGACTGCTCTGACTCAGCCAGTGCTAAAAGGCGTCACTATCGAATTCTCCAAGGAAGCCAAATATTTAGGAGTAATCTTAGATAGCAAGCTTCTTTGGACGAAACATGTCGAGCTGAAAACTTCCAAAGCTTTGTCAGTCTTCCGGCAATGCAAAGGTGTTTTCGGCATGACATGGGGTTTGTCGCGAAGGATCATGGGGTGTACACTCAAAGCCATCTTCCGTTTAAAAAGAAGTGGTTTCTGGCACGATTCGCACTGGAGTCTTGATGACGTTGCGCGACGATTATCCTACGACCCCTGTCTCATGGATATGCCATCTGATGCAATGACACCTGAATTACGGCTGCGGTGCAAATTTGAAGTCAACTTTCCTCATGTTCAGGATTGGCTTTGGCAGGAGTCTGAGCCAGGAAAGGAATGTAGTCGCATTTTCACGGACGGCTCTAAAACTGGACAGGGGTTTGGTTCTGGTGTTTTCGTGGAATGCGACAACCTAGGCAGAAATATATGCTATCATAATAGCAGCGGACTATATTGGTAAGAACAGGTGGAAGGGGAGAAGTATCTGCGTCTGTAGTGACAGTCAGACTGCGCTTAAGGCCTTGCTCAATCCTTTAACCACTTCCAAAATAGTTCGAGAATGCAAAACATCCTTGAATTCGGTCGGAAGGCTGAACTCACTGAATCTTGTTTGGGTCCCAGGGCACAAAGGGATAACAGGAAATGAGTTCTCTGACGAGCTTGCTAGACAAGGCTCAGAAGAGAATTTCTAAGGACCTGAATCCACGTTGGGTTTGCCAGCGTCCTCGGTTATGGCTTCCATTGACGACTGGGTTTTCAGTGAACACAATCGAGGGTGGCATGACTCTCCAGGATGCAGGCAGACTAAACGAATGGTCCCCGTCGTCTGTAAGAAATCCGCGGACTTCCTGCTATCCCTTAGCAGAAAAGACTGCAGACAACTTACTGGTGCTCTTACGGTCACTTCGCCTTTGCCTAGCACCTCCATGTGCTAGGTTTGAGCGCTACCCCTGTCTGCAACTCCTGTGGAGAGGGCGTTGACACTGCGGAACACTTCCTATGTGATTGTCCTGCCTTTGCTCGGATCAGGTGGCAGATTTTCGGTGCTGATGGGGTGAGTGCTGATGACCTAAGCTCTTCATCACTGAAGCGTCTACTCGTCTTTTTACAAAAGACGAAAAAAAACACATTAAAATGGGGTTCTCTACCTGGTTGTACAATGGACCTGTTTTTGAGTCTGAGTGCTCCAGTCGAGTGTACCCGTCCCGACAAAAAAAAAAAAAGTACGTTCGCCGTTTTTTCAGGGCTAAGTACACAGCATACACCTCTAAAACATAGCTATGAAGTTTTTTTTCGGCAGGGTTGTTTTTGTGGCTTACGTAGGCAACTTTTCGTTCAAAAGGTCGAATAGTTCCTGCTTCGATGACATGTCCGAGGAACTCTACTCTACGTTGCAAGAAATGACATTTGCTCCACTTCACAAATAGTCCACTTTGTTGGGCAACATGCAGCACCGATTTAAGTTTTTTCACGTTTTCTGCTTCATCTGCAGATAGTATGATGATATCGTCCATGTAAAAAAGAATAATGCCTTTACCGATCATTTCGCGAAAGACATACTGGATGAAACGCGTAAACACGCTCGGCGAATTGGCTAAACCAAATGGAGTTCGGCAAAATTCGAATTGTCCCTCCTTCGTGACGAACGATGTAAACTTGCGACTATTTTCGTCAACCGATACATGAAAAAACCCATTTCGTAAGTCAAGGGTGGAGAACACATTCGCACCTTGCAAGTTGTCTAAAACCTCCTCTATAACTGGCATCGGAAGCGATCACGGACCATGCGTTCATTAATTCTCCGGTAGTCGATACACACGTGAGGAGACCCATTTTTCTTTTTTACGACTATTACTCTACTTGCGAACGATGAAGTTGACGGTAGCACTACACCTTCTTTCAGCCATTGTTCTACTTGGTCTTTGACAATTTTTTGTTCACTGAAGGGAAGCCTACGCGGAGAGCTGTAAATTGGAGTTTCGTCTTTTAAAACGATGGACATTACAATTGGGTTATTGAAGTCTTTTACCGCCGTATGATCATTTATCATTGATTTCACTGTTTGTTTGTATGCTGGCGGCACATCGATATCGTCATCACAATGATTAATAAGAAGGACATTATTATCAGGGGAACACTCGCATGCAATATCTTTAAAATTTATACCATTCTCGTTAATAACAACTTCAGCCATCGCGATTACGTCCACACCAACAATACACTGAAAAGGTATAACGTCATTTTGGACAACATGGCAAGTACTGTATATAACACAATCATCGATTCTAAAACATGCGTTAAATGAGCCGAGAGAACTTCATTTACCGAAACCGAAACCATTGAATAATAGTGCCGTCTTATTCAGGCTTGCTTTTGAAATATGGTCAAACACACTTTTATTTAATTAAACTGTAATCGCTACCCGTATCGATTAGAGCTTCGCATGGCAGCTGATTTACTAGTATCTGTTTGCACATTTTTGATTTGTAGACTAAGTTTATCCCTTTTTTTTTTTGCTTGTGGATGATTTACACTCTTTACTATGGTGGTCAAATTCATTGCACGCAAAGCCATATTACACGTTGATTTTTTATGTTCAACATTCCCGCAATTATAGCAATGTTCTCTTTTTTCAAACTGTTTCTTTTTGCCGAAATTGTCTTCCCGTTTATTTTGTCTATAGTCACTGAATTTTATTTTTACTTTTTCTTTAATTTCTTCATAAATCGCGAGTTTCCTTTTAAAATCACTTAAATCTGTAGCGCTGTAAAGAAAAAAAATATTTTCTTCTCTGTTCGGAATGCCGTTGATGATCAACTTTATTAATGACTTATCGTCAACTACATCTTGTGCAATTTCTTTTATCATAAGTAAATATTCTCTATAGCTCTCGTTCTGTCTTTTCATTCTGTTTTACAATTTAAAGTAATATCCGCCGTACATAATTTGTCCTCGAATTCTTCGGTCAACAGCTTTTTTAATGTCGCATATGATGTGCACTTATTCGATTTCATAAATATTTTAGCCGGACCCGTCAACCGTTTTCGCGAGTAAATTAATTTTTCGATGTCGCCCCATTGCCTGAGTTCCGCAATTTCTTCGAATTCTTCAAACCACCACTTTATTTTATTAATACCACTGAAATCTGTTATAAAATTGTCGGCGGATTTTTGATTATTGAGTGGTTGAGCCCCCAAATGTAGGAAATCCCAAATAAAACTTCAGACCCTTCACAATTCAAATTAAGCGTTTATTATAAAATTAAGGAACAAAAAATTTCGTTTCGGAATGTACTAGTATTATACTCGCCCAACTTCAGGTTGATCGTTGACACGAACCGAGCTGCGACCATCATCAAGTTGGAGTCGGCCATTCCGTTCTAATAGCTGGCCACGTAGACACATACAATTTAAGGAAATATTGTGTAGTTTCTAAAATTGCTAAAAAAAACCGAAAATAATATCAACGTTTACTGCTAAAACATCAGTAAAAACAACGTGTGGATGACCCAGTAATTTATCGATAAGCTAGAACACGTGTTTCGTTTTCGTTTGTAATGCATTTTTATTTTAGAATTCATGAACACTTAACAGCTAGACACAAAAAATGCTTAAAACTAGCTTAACTAACTTAACTATGTTACATACTAACTTAATGGCCCTATGCGGGCACTCTAAGCTAAACCTAATGCTTAAAATATGTCTTTCGACGTAACATAACTTAAACTATTTATTAAATCTATACTTACAAATATTGGGAAACTAAGAAAAAATTTTTAAGCAAAAACTTAGTATATGAACTGAATTTTTTTTACTATATATAAAACTTACAAACTACCTAAAAGCTACTTATTCTAAGGTACGTGATTAACACGCGAATTTTTTTTGATGTACTTATATAAAATATATTGTATACCTTCATAATACATATAGTATGCATACATATATACACATGTATACGGTTTTTTTTTTTTTATTTTTTCATTTTTTTTTTTTAATTTTTTTTAATTTTTTTTTTAATGCTTAAAACTTAAACCGATCTTAGAACTATGTAAGCCGGCCGGGCTATAAAACCTATAAAGACTTTGCTCCTTCGGAGGCTACCCCGAATCAAAAGGAAACGACGAGTGAGTTCCCTCTGCGTCTCCGAGCCACCAGAATTTCTGGTGCTGTCTCACTACATCTACCATATCACGGCTTGATACCGCTCTACTAAACCGGAGACGCTCCGTGGTGCTGTGTGTGACGTGTCGGTCGTAGTTAAGTCGCCTGTCCGCAGCATTTCGGGCAACATGGTAGATTAGCGGCACCGCTACCCTATCCTGTATCAGACCTTCCCTATCTAAATATAGGAACGCCTCTGGGGGGATGTAGCCGTTAAGACGAACACTCTCGTGATACAAATCATTGGGGTAGTATGCCCCGGAGATCAGGTTATTCATCGAGGATATTGCTCTTACAGTGTGCCTTCGAATCACATTGATCAGGAAATTATCCACTCTGTTTATGTTCGCCCTATTATACAGGACCTCATTAGAATAGAATTTTATGTACTGGGACTCTGGTGTTCTGTACAACTGAAGACAAGCCCTAAGGCAAGCCCTCTCAAACACCCGAATTCTTTCCATCCAGCTTGCTCCCACGTTGAACACACGGGACATCCACATACGAGCATGGGCCGAATAAGGGCCATGTAGCAGATTACCTTCACCCTTGCATCGAGTTGGCTGCTATAAAGCAGTCTGACCAGAGCATCATCTACATTTTTGTTAAAATATAGATATTGATCTAGCCAAATCCCAAGGTATCTAACCACACTTCGACTCGTTAGTGGCTGTACGTGCTGTCCCACGATTGAGAACTTTCGCTAATTCTTGCTGGTATCCCTGTAGGCCCCAGATAACGACGTTCTAAACAGAATAGTCTCTGTCTTCTGGAAGTTGATCTTCAGCTTCCAGTCGTCGCAGTATATCCTGATCTTATCGAAATCACGCTGCAATAGTATTGCAATAACCTCGATCTTTGGTCCTGACCTATACGCGATCAAGTCGTCTGTATACGCAATAGCATGGGGAAGAGATCCTACGAGATCACTCGTGTAAATGTTAAAGAGGATCGGCGAATTAACCGCACCTTGTTGTAGACCGTTTTTGATTTCGAACGTCCCAGCAGAAGTCACATTGCCATTTTTCACAATGAACTGTCTACTGGTGAGCATATTACAGAGCATGTACAGCAGTGGTTTACTTATACCCAGCCTGTTCAACTTGTAGAAGAGTCCTTCTAGCCATGCGGTATCGAACGCCTTCTCCAAGTTAACCAGGCAGGCACCCGTGCATTGTTTCTTACTTTTGTTCCATTGGATATCAGATACCAGTTTAGACGCGGCATGTACAGTCTCATGACCCGCCTTGAAACCGAATTGGTTATCCGGAACTATATGCATGTCCTCAACCCACTTAGTCAGGGCTCTATTGACCCCTTTCGAATACCTTGCTGATGTTCGGAAGGAGACTTATCGACCGGAGATTCGCCGGATTGGATGTATCTTTACCTCTTTTGGGAATAGGCTGCACCACTGCTGTCTTCCAATGCGCCGGATAATGTGCATTATTCAGCACATTGTTAAACAGGGTAGTGTAAATGTCCCGCTTCTGGAGGGAGATGTCGAAGCACAATGTTAGATATTCCATCGATACCTACTGATTTCTTCCTTCTCAATGAGTCGAAGATCGTTTGGAGCTCCATCTTCGATATGAACGGGGGATGTAACCCCTCATCGGCGACGACATTATTTGCCATGTTATCGTCATTGAACTCGGTAAAACCTATATTCTCTGATCGCCAGTGCTGTATATCATTTCGAAGGTAGACGTTGTGCACACGGACTCGATTTCCCAGGTCGTGGTTCGGGCAAATGCTACCATTCACCTTGTACACTTCCTGGAAAGTCGCTCCTATAGCCTCTACTTTCTCCTGCGGATCTTCGATCGCTGTTCGAGGGAACTTAAGACACGGCAGGTCGTTTTGATTATTCTTCCGAAAAATTTTATTTATTTGCGGGAACATACTCGGGTTGTTGGATTTTACAGCCTGAATTTTGTTGTTCCGATGCAAATTGACAGAGAATCTGTAATTTTCTCTAATTAACTGTTGCAGATTTTTAATCAACGATTTCAGTGTTCTAACCTCCGAGTTTTGTCTGTCCGTAAACTGTCTGTACAAGGTTTTGAGTCTTGACAGAAGTCTACTTTTTTTTGGTGTAGTGCTTCGATTGCTGCATTGCGGAATATGTCTGCGTTGTCAGTGTGTTGATAACGAGGTATCGTACTGTCCATCGTTCGTTTGATTGTCTCGTCCATTTGTCTTAGGTACCTGTCGATCTCCTCGTTCGGCAGGTTCCTATTGGACGGTGGGTGGAGCGAATTCAAGGAGAGTGCTCTCGTCATAGCTCTGGAGAAGCGTGTCCAACGCATCCTACTGTAATTGAAGGGGTACGTTTGAACAAACTCCTCCAATTCCGCAATTTCGCTGGGAATTGTAATTTCGGCACTGAGACCGCAATGGTCACTGTCATACACAAAAGTGTGTAGGCAGTTTCTTGTTTGTCGGTTCGTGTTGGTCAGTTGTAATCGTACGTCGAATAGCATAAGATCCAGATAGGAGCCGCATCTAGGATACGACGGGCTATCTGTAGCTACCAAATCGAGTCTATACTCGACATTGTGCTGACCCCACCAATTGAATAGTTGGTTCCCCCTAGAATTAGGTATGTTATTTCCCCAATCGCTATGTTTGGTGTTTAAATCCCCGGCCATGAGGAAATAATTCTCCTCCGACTCCAGCCTTAGACATCGAGAAAGTGTCTCGAGCTCTGTAATAAATGAAGTAGTTTGAGTAGAACCAGATGCGTAGACCGCGACCATGTACATCCTCTTTCCACTACGGAGAGCAATACACACAATACATGCTTCCAGCTCCTGGAATCTCCGCACTTCACCGCTGTACACGGCCTTATATCGCAAGTCTTTGTCAATGAAGATCGCAACACCTCCACCTTGAGTAGAGTTGGGTCGGTCTCTTCTTATAATATTGTATTTATTATGGCTCAGTTTGTGTTTCTGGGATAGCATAGTTTTGCTAACCAAAATCACATCAGGGCTTTGATCTTCTAACAACTTAAAAAGTACGGTTCTTCGCTGAATCCTTATCAGTGAATTCACATTCACCGCAAGGATCTTTAAGGGTTTCTCCGCCATCGTATCCATTACGACTGGAGGTGCGCTAGGCCCGGCAGAAATGCGTATTCCTTGAATAGAGAGCAAAATAGTCAGCAAATCAGGCTGAGCCTCAGGTGCTTTAGGCACTGGGGCCTGTGCGGCAACCTTCGGTTGTTGTTGTACCGTGTTTCTCCGGCCTGACACCATTTGGGCGTAGGTCCATTGGGGAGTAACGGCTGGTGTTTGACTAGAAACAGATGGACGCTTGACTTCGACTTTCTGCTGACGAGCCAGGTTTACTTTTTTCATGTACTGGAACTTAGGACAACACCGATAGTTTGCGGTGTGTCCCGAGTTCCCACATAGTGCATAGTGTTGGCCTTTATCTGCCGCCCCATCCTTACCCAAGGAAAAATCCTCTGCTTTGTGGTTCTTTCCACACTTTACCATCGAGGCTGCATATCGCAGTTCGACGCGGCGTGCCCGAGCCTTTGGCAGCGAACTCATTGTAAAATGTTATCGCTCCTCTTTATATTTTCCCATTTGACAACTTGGTAGTCTAGGACATTAATACTCCTTAGACCATCCAGTTTGCTGTTGGGAGTTATCTGAATAAGAAAGAACGGTAATTTCCGCTTCTCCCTTTTGGCCCTTGCTGTGGTGAACAGCTTGACTCCTACGAACTCAAGACCGTTGCACTCCTTCTCTTTCAGCATCCTAAGGAGCTCTCCCGGTTCGATAGACGGATCTATCCCCCTCAGTAGCATAGTTTGCAACTTTTCCCCCTTCGGGGTGAAGGAGAAGAACTCCGTCGTCGTTTCCTTTAATAAACCTTTTATTTTTTTATACTGCTCCACTGTATTACAGTGGATAGTATGCCTATCTTCATTAATCCGTTTAATAAAAAAGTTATTGTCTATGGCCGACTTACATAGCTCAATGGTGTCTTTTAATTCCATCTTGAAGGTGTTGATTGGTGGCTCCTTTTCCTTTACACTCTTCTGCTGCTGAAGTTGTTGTTGTTGCTGGTCTTTCTGTTGATGTTGATGTTACTGCTGATCCAGTTTTTGCTGTTTTTGTTGTTGCTTTTGCCGCTGCTGCTTAGCTGGCAACTGTTTTTGTTGTGGCTGCTTTGTTGCTAGCTGTTAATGTTGTTGTTGCTGCTTTGCTGGCAGCTGGTTTTGTTGCTGTCGCTTTGCAGGCAGTTGTTGTTGCTGCTGCGTATCAGGCAGCTGTTTTTGTTGTTGTTTTTTTGTTTCTTTCTGCGACTGGCTATCTTCCGCTCTTCTGGCTGTCTGTTTAGCCTTTATGGTCAGCACCCTCTGCTGGAGCTGCCGTATGCTTTCGTTTATGGCCTCCATCTCTTCGTCCTCATCCTCGGACTCGGAGGCCGCTAACGTGGCGAAGCTATTGCTACCACCTTGGTAGCAATTTTCTCCACGGTCCGAGCCGAATGTACGTTTGTGTACTGCTGCTGCTGCTGCTGTTGTTGTTGATGGCGCCCCCACCCTCACTTCTCCCGGCAGCTTTTCAGTCGAAGCTGATAGGGAGGGGCGCTTGCCTTCGTAGGGAGTCAGCCTCTGCTTCCTCCTCCTCTTTACTGTTGTTCCACTTTCGACGATAGCCAAGTGGCTTTCACTGTCGGCCTCATCGGCCGATGTTTTTGGGACCACTACTCCTGCTATGGGAAGCAGGGACCGTTCACTTTTTTTCATTGTTATTGTTTATGCTTATTTTTGTTTTTTTTTTTTCTAAAAAAAAAAAAAAAATTTTTGTTCCGGTGGGAATTGAACCCGAACGACTCAGGTCACTGGTCGCTAACACTACATTTTTTTTCATTTTTAATGCATTTTTATTAATCAATTTATTTACTTACATGCTAGACAAAACGCTTACAACTAGCTTAACTAACTTAACTATTCTTATTCTAACTTACTGGCCCTATGCGTGCGCTCTAAGTTGAACCTAATAGTTAAAACTATGTCTTTCGACGTAACGAACTTGAAAATTGTGTTTAATCATTTAATTTTTTTAATTCTAATTGTTACTAAGAAAATTTTTATAGGAAAAACTTAGTACATGTACCTTTTTTTTTAATGTTCTTATACATAAAACTTACAATCTACCTTAAAATAAATCTTAAGACTATCTTATTCTAAATTAGCCTATCTTATTCTACGTAATTTTTTTTTTTTTTTTATCGAGTGCTGTTTTTTTGTGTTTTTTTTTTTGAATTTTTGCATCCAAGTGCTGTGGATTTAGATTTTTAATTTTTTTTTTTTTTTATTAAAATATTACTTACAACCTATTTACACTACCTAAACCTTAAACTATGTAAGTCGGCCATGGACAACAAACAGCCAACCTCAAATATGCAACAGACTACCCTGGATTAGGAGGAAACCACGTCTCTGTCGTAGTTGAGTCGCCTATCCACAACTGTCCGAGCAACGTAGAAGATTAGCGGTACCGACAATCTGTCCTGGATCAGACTTTTCTTATCAAAATAGAGGAACGCCTCTGGGGGAATAAAGCCGTTAAGGCGCACTCTCTCGTGATACTCGTAATTGGGGTAATAAGCCCCGGAGATCAGGTTGTTCGCCGAGCTCATTGCTCTTGCAATGTGCCTTCGAATCAGCTTGATAACGAAATTATCTACTCTAATTAGGTTAGCCCTGTTGTATAGGACCTCATTGGGATAGAATTTTATGTAATGGGACTGGTGTTCTGTACAAATGAAGGCAAACCCGAAGGCAAGCCCTCTCAAACACCCGAATCTTTTCCAACAAGCTTGCTCCCACGTTGAACCACACGGGGCATCCATATACGAGCATAGGCCTAATGAGGGCCATGTAGCAGATTACCTTTACCCTTGCATCGTTGCTTGCTATAAAAAAGTCTCTTTGTAAGGGCAAAAGCACCTTTGGCTCTGGCCAGAGCAGCATCTATATGTTTGTTAAAATATAGATATTGGTCTAACCAGAGCCCCAGGTATCTGACTACACTTCGACTCGCAAGTGGTTGTCCGTGCGGTCCAACTATTGAGAACTTTCGCCACTTATTAAATCCTAAAAAGAATGGTTTCCGATTTCTGGAAGTTGATCTTCAACTTCCAGTCATCGCAATATCGCTGAATCTTATCGAAGTCACGTTGCAAGAGAATTGCAATGACCTCGATTTTTGGTCCTGAACTGTACGCGATTAAGTCGTCCGCGTACGCTATGGCATGGTGTAGTGATCCTATGAGATCGCTCGTGTAAATGTTGAAGAGGATCGGTGAATTAACCGCACCTTGTTGCAGACCGTTTTTAATTAGAAAAGTTCCAGCAGAAGTCACATTGTCATTTTTGACAATGAACTGTCTACTGGTGAGCATGTTATGAAGTATGTACAGCAGTGGTTTGCTTATGCCCAGCCTGCTTAGCTTGTAGAAGGGTCCCTCTAACCATACGGTGTCAAAGGCCTTCTCCAAGTCAATCAGGCAGGCACCCGTGCATTGGTTTTTGCATTTCTTCCATTGTATATCCGATACCAGTTTAGACGCGGCATGTATTGTATCATGCCCCGCCTTAAAACCGAATTGGTTATCCGGAATTATATTACTGTTCTCAGTCCACTTAAGCAGGGCCCTATTGATCACTTTCTCGAATACCTTGCTGATGTTCGGAAGGAGACTAATCGACCGGAGATTTGCCGGATTGGAAGTGTCCTTATCCCTTTTGGGGATGGGTTGTATCACTGCTGTTTTCCAATGCGCTGGATAATGTACATTATTCAGTGCGTTATTAAACAGAGTGGTGTAAATGTCCACCGCTTCTAGAGGGAGATGTCGAAGCACAATGTTCGATACTCCATCGATTCCCGCAGATTTCTTCCTTCTCAATGAGTCGAAGATCGCTTGGAGCTCCACCTTCGATATATACGGAGGATGCACCCTCTCATCGGCGATGACATTATTTGACATGTTATCGTCATTGAACTCGGTAAAACCTATGTTCTCGGATCGCCAGTGCTCTATATTATTTCGAAGGTAGAAGTTGTGCACAAGGATTTTCCAAGTCGTGGTTCGGGCAAATGGTATCATTCACCTTGTACACTTCCTGGAAAGTCGCTCCAATAGCCTCTTCCTTCTCCTGCGGATCTTCGACCACAAAGAAATTGTCATCCTCTACTGCGTTATCTTGATCTATACCTGCTGTTATATGTATTCGTCCATTGTTCGTCGTTCGGGGGATCTTAAGACACGGAAGGTCGTTTTGATTATTCCTCCGAAATATTTTATTTATTTGCGGGAACATGCTCGGGTTGTTGGATTTTACAGCCTGAATTTTGTTGTTCCAATGCAAATTTACAGAAAGTCTGTAATTTTCTCTAATTAACTTCTGGAGGTTTTTAATCAACGATTTCAGCGTCCTAACCTCCGAGTTTTGTCTGTCAGTAAACTGTCTGTACAAGCTTTTAAGTCTCGACAGCAGTCTACTTTTGTGTTGGTGTAGTGCGTCAATTGTTGCATTGCGGAATATATCTCCGTTGTCAGTATGTTGATACCGAGGTATCGTATTGTCCATAGTTCGTTTAATTGTCTCGTCCATTTGTTTTAGGTACCAGTCAATCTCCTCGTTTGACAGATTCCTATTGAACGGTGGGTAGAGCGAATTCGAGGAGAGTGCTCTTGT
Organism: Pocota personata; assembly: GCA_963082735.1. Lineage (NCBI taxonomy): Eukaryota > Metazoa > Arthropoda > Insecta > Diptera > Syrphidae > Pocota > Pocota personata. Next base: position 87,037,877 of record OY720431.1, read on the forward strand.
CAAAGTTCTTGAGAAGCGATTCCAACGCGTCCTACTATAATTGTAGGAGTACGTTTGGACAAACTCCTCCAACTCCGCAATTTCTTTGGGAATCGTTATTACGGCACTGAGTCCACAAGGGTCACTGTCATAGACAAAAGTGTGCAGGCAGTTTATAGTTTGTCGGTCCATGTTGGTCAGTTGTAACCGTACGTCGAACAGCATAAGATCCAGATAAGAGCCGTTTCTAGGAAATGAGGGACTATCTGTAGCTTTCAAATCGAGTTTATTCCTGACACTGTGCCGACCCCACCAATTGAATAGTAGGTTCCCTTTAGGATTATTTGTGTTATTTCTCCAATCTCTATGTTTGGCGTTAAGATCTCCGGCCATGATGAAATAATTCTCCTCCGACTCCAACCTTAAGCATCGAAAAAGTGTCTCGAACTCTGAAATAAATAAAGTAGAATGAGTAGCTTCAGGTGCATAGAGTGCTATCATGTACATCCTCTTTCCACTACGGAGAGGGATGCACACAATACATGCTTCCAGCTCCTGGAACCTTCGCACTTCACCGCTGTACATAACTTTAAATTACAGTTGTTTGCGTATAAAGATCGCAACACCTCCTCCTCGTGTAGAGTTGGGTCGGTCTCTTCTGAAAATATTGTATTTATTGGGCCCCAATTTGTGCTTCTGGGATAGCTTTGATTCGCTAACCATAAGCACATCAGGGGTTTGGTCTTCTAGCAACTTAAACAATACGGCTCTTCGCTCGATCCTAATCAGTGATTTCACATTCACCGCAAGGATCTTCAAGGATTGCTCCTCCATGTTCGTACCCATTACGACTGGATTTGCGTTAAGCCCGGCGGAAGTGTGTAGATCTGGTCTACCCGCTTCGCCTGCTCCTATACCTGACGTTGAAGCTGCTCCATATGCCCTTGGATAGAGAGCAAGATGGCCAGCAAGTCAGTTTGAGCCTCCGGTGCTCTAGGCGCTGGGGCCTGAGAAGCAACCTTCGGTCTTTTCTGTTCCGCGTTTCCCCGACCTGCCGCCATTTGGGCGTAGGTCACTTGGGGAGTCACGGATGGTGTTTGAATTGGAGCAGGTGGACGTTTCACTACAACCTTCTCCTGACGAACCAGATTTACTTTCTTAATATACTGGAACTTAGGACAACCCCGATAGTTTGCGGTGTGTCCCGAGTTCCTGCATAAAGCACACGAGAGCTGGCTCTTATCTGCCACTCCATCCTTACCCAGAGTGCATTCCTCTGCTTTGTGGTTCTTTCCACACTTGACACATCGAGGCTGCATTTCGCAGTTCGACGCGGCGTGACCGAACCTTTGGCAGGGAACACATTGTAAAATGTTTTCGCTCCTTCTTAATTTTTCCCAGGCGACAATCTGGTAGTCTAGGATTTTAATACTCCTTAGACCATCCAGCTTGCTATTGGGTGAAAGCTGAACTAGGAAGAACGGCAGTTTCCGCTTCTCCCTTTTTGCCTTAGCTGTGGTGAATGGCTTGACCCCTACGAATTTGAGCTCGTTGCACTCTTTCTCTTTAAGCAGCGCAAGGAGCGTCTCCGGATCAGTAGACGGATCTATCCCCCTCAGCAGCATTGTTTGCCGCTTTTCCCCCTTCGGGGTGAAGGAGAAGAACTCCGTCGTCGTATCCCTAAGTAATTCTTTAATTTTTTTATAATCTTCCACTGTATTACAGTGGATAGCATGCCTATTTCATTTAATCTTTTAATATTAAAATTGTTGCCTATGGCCGACTTACATAGTTCGATGGTATCCTTCAACTCCACCTTGTAGGTATTTATTGGCGGCACCCTCGCCTTTGTAGTCATCTTCTGCTGCGGTTGCTGCTGTTTCTGTTGCTGTTGTTTCTGCTGCTGCTGCTGCTGTTTCTGCTGCTGTTTCTGCTGCTGCTGCTGCGGTTGTTGCTGCTTTTTCTGCTGCTGTGGTTGTTGCAGCGTTTTCTGCTGCTGTTGTTGTTGCAGCTTATTCTGCTGTTGTTGTTCATGCTGCTGCTTCTGCTGATGCATTTGCGGCTGCTTTTTTTGTTGTTGCAGCTCTCCTTCTGGCTGCTTCTCATGTTGTTGAGCGCGCTGGAGCTCTAGCTGCCGCTCCCTTTCTCTCCTTGCTATTTGTTTGGCTTTAATGACAAGCACCCTTTCTTCTAACTGCCTGATGCTGCTGGTTAGACTTTCGACTTCCTCCTCTTCGTCATCCGATTCAGAGGATGCCAGAACCGCGAAGCCGTTATCGTCATCTCCAATGTAGCGGCCTTCCCCACCGTCGGAGATGTACGCTAACGTGACAGAGTCATCCGACCTCTGCCGCTTCTTATCTGCTGCCGCTGCTGTTGCTGTACTCAGCGCCCCTTCCCTCGCTCCACTTGGCAGCTGCTCAAAAGTAGCTGATTTGGAGGGACGCTTTACCAAGTTGGGAGAAGGTTTCAGCTTTCTTCTCCTTTTCCCCATACTTGCAGTTGAGACTGTTGCAGGCTGGCCTATCTGTACTGCATCGGCTGATGCTGTCACCCCACCAGCTGGTCCCGCTATTGGGAGCGCGGACCGCTCACTATTCATCACCTGATTCTTGGCGTCTACACACTTTTATTTAATTATTTAAAAAAAAAAAAAAAGTTCAAATTTTTCCTGGCTGGGAATTGAACCCAAGCCCCTGCGTTGACGGTTCACTACCACTGCCACTGGGCTAACTCGTCACTTGAAGAAATACTGTCTAACTTCGTACTTTAGAACACTATTATTTTAAATTAAAAGCCGAAACACGTGTGCACTCTAAGAAAGTCTGTGAACGACTGATCGCTAACAATACCTCTGCGCTACCCCAACACTTGATGCACCACTGTCTATTTATTTACTTGAAATCGCGCGGAAATTTCAAGAGAAGCCGAAACACGTGTGCTCTCCATTAAGGTCTGTGAACGAGTGCTAGAACACGTGTGAGATGAGCAACAAGTTCAACAAGGCGCGATTGCTGGAGGCGCTGCAAGCCGCTGGTATTGAAGCCCCACCCTCCGCTTCTGTTGTACAGCTGCGATCGCTCTACGAGCAAGAACTCCGGTCAGGAACCCGAAGTGGCTGCGCCTTCTGCCACGTTGACTAGCGGAGCACCTACTACTTCCGTAACCACCGCTACTTCTGCCGCAGCGCTCAAATTAAGCACAACCTTCGTAGCTTCCGAGACTTCCGCAACTGCTGTAATTTCTGAAGCTTGTGCTGTCCCTGGAACTTCTGCCGTGTTGGGTACACCAACCACCTCGACTTCTGCCACTTCCGATGCACATGTACGTACTTCAACGACGGATTCTGATGCTGAAGAGGAGCGGGAGCTATCCCGCCTTGAGAGGCGCAAGCGAATTGCCGATCTCCGACGAGAACTCGCCGAAACCGAGCCGAATAGTTCATCCGGGAGGAGAATTAACTTTACAGACGTCGAAGATGCTGTTCCGCCATTTTCTGGCGACGATTCTTATGCGATACGCAAATGGATTGCCGACTTCGATGATGTGGGGTGCGTCGTTGGGGTGCAACGACCGATCCAAATACATCTGTGCACGCAGGTTGTTACAGGGGACAGCGAAGGTACTCATCCGAACAGTCAGAGTGGACACCTGGGATGCCCCCAAGTGCCTCCTAATGGAGGAATTCGACAAGCGCCTAACCAAGCAAGAGGTATACCGACAGCTGAACCTTCGAACACGTCGCAGAGGAGAAACCCTTCTACACTATGTGCTATCGATGCAAGAGATCGTCACACATGCCGACATTGATGAAGCTGACCTCATTGAGTTCGTCATTGACGGGCTGTGCGACAACACAGCAAACTTGTCCATCTTGTATATGGCGAAGTCTCTGTCGGACCTCAAGAGCTTGTTACCCCGTTATAGTCACCACTTCTGCTAAGAAAACCACTTCAGACCATACACCTTCAGAGGGTCAAATAAAGCGATTCAACTGTTCTTCGTTTGGCCACATTTCCGTCAATTGTCCTAAGGAGAGAAGACCACCTGGATCATGCTTCCGTTGTGCAGGCCCAGGACATGTGTATAAACAGTGCCCTAAGGCGCCGAAAAGACAAGTCAGCGTTATAAGGAGTGCCCTCCCCACCGACGACGAAGATATTGAAGAATACGGACTAGAAGAGTCCTTGAATGCAGTACAATTGGTAAGCGTTGCTCCTTTTATTGATAAGACTAAGTGCACAGATTTTATTGAATGTAACGTAATTGTCTCCTTGATACCGGTAGTCCGGTTAGTTTCATTTACTGGTCGAAGTTGCCAGAAGAAATCCCAGTCGGAGATCTGTCCTACTCCCACTATAAAGGGTTGGGAGACGTGAAGATTTATACCCATGATACTATATTTTGCTATCTAAAACTTGCTAAACAAATACATAAGGTCTCCCTTTTGATTATTCCAGATGGGGTCACCTCAATGCCTCTGCTGATTGGTCGTGACGTTTTGCAGATTTTCAACATTAATTTAAGAATAACGCCTGGCATTTCTTCTGAGCAACCTTGCACATCTAAGCGAAATAAAAAGCTAATATCAAATTGTTTGTATCTGTGCACTTACACTCCTACTCCGATAGAATATAGAACAACAGTGACCAATAAGTTAACTGACCCGAGTGAAAATAAACTCTGCAGCGAAAGTGTATCCGCGATTGGTGACAGCCCAGTCAATAAGAATAGTGAGTGTCGTAGTGACGATTCTGTTCCTCCGTCTATGGTCGATGATAGGAAGATGTCTGAGATTTTTGCTATAGAACTTGAACCAGAACCAGTTGATATTAGGACAGGTCCAGAGCTAGAGCTGATAACTAGGGACAAAGTGCTAAAGATAATTAGTGTCAATTACACGAATTTTGATCAATCGAAGGTCTCCCCCTTGGAGTTCGAAATGCAAATTCGACTCACGACAGATACTCCGTTCTTCTGCCCTCCACGGCGTTTGTCCTTTGCGGAAAAGTACCAAGTGGATAAAATCGTAAAAGACCTTCTAGCCCGACAAATTATTAGGCATAGTGACTGCCCTTACGCATCACCTATTGTCCTGACAAAAAAGAAGTCAGGTGAGATACGTACGTGCGTGGACTATCGGGCTCTAAATAAATATACTGTTCGTGATAACTACCCCCTTCCGTTAATAGAAGATTGTTTAGAGTACCTTGGTGGGAAGAAGATATTTACATTGCTTGATCTCAATAGCGGTTTCCACCAGGTCAGAGTTTCTTCCGGTTCTACTCACCTTACATCTTTTGTCACCCCAAATGGCCAATACGAATTCTAAAGAATGCCATTTGGACTTAAGAATGCCCCCAGTGTATTTCAACGTTTCATATCCCACGTCTTTCAAGAGTTTGTCTATTCCAAAAAGATCGTTATTTATATGGACGATATTATTATAGCCAGTGATAATTTACCCGATCACCTTTGTTTACTCAGTGAAGTATTACAATGCCTTTCAAGAAATGGGCTTGAGTTGAAGTTGTCTAACTGCCATTTTGTACATTCTACTATTGAATATTTGGGATATCATGTGACCGAACGCAGTATTCAACCTAGTGATCCACTGCTACTCACCACGTTGTTATTGATTGGAATTCTTTGTCCCCATTATTTGCTCATCGATTTTAGTTTGTTGATTAATTCCTGCTTGTTGTTGTTACAATTATTCGGTGGAGTTTTGCGCGTTGCTGACGTAACTTCACTGCCTTCCCTGCGCTTTATCTTTTCTTACTGTTGTCTTTACTCTCGATTTTGATTTCTTCTTTCTGTTGTTTTTACCTCCTTTTGTACTCTTCTATCGTTAGCGGTTTGGGCCCAGCTGTTTTGGGCGTAGGTGTGTATGCAGGTAGATCTATATCTCCGCTTACAGTGGGCACGTACTCCTCTTCACGTGTGTCGTCTTCTATGCTGTACTGCCCTGTTTGGTCCAGCAATATGAATAGCTCATCAAGCTTCTTCTGCGAGTAGTATGACGTGTTTTTCCGTTTTCGTTCGTTTTTAATGCATTTTTATTTTCGGAATTCATGAACTCTTAACAGCTATAGATACAAAAAACGCTTAAAATTAGCTTAACTAAGTTAACTATGTTATATACTAACTTAATGGCCCTATGCGGGCGCTCTAAGCTAAACCTAATCCTTAAAATATGTCTTTCGACGCAACATAACTTAAAATATTTATTAAATCTATACTTAGAAATATTGGGAAACTAAGAAAAAATGTTTAAGCAATAACTTAGTAAATGAACTGTTTTTTTTTTTATTTATATATAAAACTTACAAACTACCTAAAAGCTACTTATTCTAAGGTACGTGATTAAACACGCAAACATTTTTTTTTATATAGATATATATGTACATATATATAGATATATTGTATACATTCATATATACATATAGTATACATACATATATACATATAGTATACATACATATATACATATGTATAAGGTTTTTTTTTTTTTTTAAAGCTACTTAAATCGACCTTAAAACTATGTAAGCCGGCCAGGCTATAAAAAGCTCTACCGACTTTGCTCCTTGTGAGGCTACCCCGAAACAAAAAGAAACGACGAGGGAGTTCCCTCTCCGTCCCCGAGCCACCAGAATTTCTGCTGCTGTCTCATTACATCTTCCATATCACGGCTTGATACCGCTCTACTAAACCGGAGACGCTCCGTGGTGCTGTGTGCGACGTGACGGTCGTAGTTAAGTCACCTATCCGCAGCATTTCGGGCAACATGGTAGATTAGCGGCACCGCTACCCTATAATGTATCAGACCTTCTCTATCTAAATATAGGAACGCCTCTGGGGGGATGAAGCCGTTAAGACGCACGCTCTCGTGATACAAATCATTGGGGTAGTATGCCCCGGAGATCAGGTTATTCATCAAGGATATTTGATCTGGAAATTATCCACGCTGTTTATGTTCGCCCTATTATACAGGACTTCATTAGAATAGAATTTCATGTACTGGGACTCTGGTGTTCTGTACAACTGAAGACAAGCCCTAAGGCAAGCCCTCTCAAACACCCGAATCCTTTCCATCCAGCTTGCTCCCACGTTGAACCACACGGGACATTTATATACGAGCATGGGCCGAATACGGGCCATGTAGCAGATTACCTTCACCCTTGCATCGAGTTGGCCGGTATAAAACAGTCTCTTTGTAAGGGCAAAAGCACCTCTGGCTCTGACCAGAGTCGCATCTACATTTTTGTTAAAATATAGATATTGATCTAGCCAGATCCCAAGGTATCCACCACACTTCGACTCGCTAGTGGCTGCCCGTGCTGTCCCACGATTGAGAACTTTCGCCAATTTTTGCTGGTATCCCTGGAGGCCCCAGATAACGGTGTTCTAAACAGAATAGTCGCTGTCTTCTGGAAGTTGATCTTCAGCTTCCAGTCGTCGCAGTTTATTCTGATCTTATCGAAATCACGCTGCGAGAGTATTGCAATGACCTCGATCTTTGGTCCTGAGCTATACGCGATCAAGTCGTCTGCATACGCAATAGCATGGGGAAGAGCTCCTACGAGATCACTCGTGTAAATGTTAAAGAGGATCGGCGAATTAACCGCACCTTGTTGTAGACCGTTTTTGATTTCGAACGTCCCAGCAGAAGTCACATTGCCATTTTTCACAATGAACTGTCTACTGTTGAGCATATTGCAGAGTATGTACAACAGTGGTTTACTTATACCCAGCCTGTTCAACTTGTAGAAGAGTCCTTCTAGCCATGCGGTATCGAACGCCTTCTCCAAGTTAACCAGGCAGGCACCCGTGCATTGTTTCTTACTTTTGTTCCATTGGATATCAGATACCAGTTTAGACGCGGCATGTACAGTCTCATGACCCGCCTTGAAACCGAATTGGTTATCCGGAACTATATGCATGTCCTCAACCCACTTAGTCAGGGCTCTATTGACCCCTTTCGAATACCTTGCTGATGTTCGGAAGGAGACTTATCGACCGGAGATTCGCCGGATTGGATGTATCTTTACCTCTTTTGGAAATAGGCTGCACCACTGCTGTCTTCCAATGCGCCGGATAATGTGCATTATTCAGCACATTGTTAAACAGGGTAGTGTAAATGTCCCGCTTCTGGAGGGAGATGTCGAAGCACAATGTTAGATATTCCATCGATACCTACTGATTTCTTCCTTCTCAATGAGTCGAAGATCGTTTGGAGCTCCATCTTCGATATGAACGGGGGATGTAACCCCTCATCGGCGACGACATTATTTGCCATGTTATCGTCATTGAACTCGGTAAAACCTATATTCTCTGATCGCCAGTGCTGTATATCATTTCGAAGGTAGACGTTGTGCACACGGACTCGATTTCCCAGGTCGTGGTTCGGGCAAATGCTATCATTCACCTTGTACACTTCCTGGAAAGTCGCTCCTATAGCCTCTACTTTCTCCTGCGGATCTTCGATCATGAAAAAGTTGTCATCATCGACCGCGTTCACGGGATCTATGCCTGCTGTTATTAGTATTTATTCGTTGTTCGTCGTTCGAGGGAACTTAAGACACGGCAGGTCGTTTTGATTATTCTTCCGAAAAATTTTATTTATTTGCGGGAACATACTCGGGTTGTTGGATTTTACAGCCTGAATTTTGTTGTTCCGATGCAAATTGACAGAGAATCTGTAATTTTCTCTAATTAACTGTTGCAGATTTTTAATCAACGATTTCAGTGTTCTAACCTCCGAGTTTTGTCTGTCCGTAAACTGTCTGTACAAGGTTTTGAGTCTTGACAGAAGTCTACTTTTTTTTGGTGTAGTGCTTCGATTGCTGCATTGCGGAATATGTCTGCGTTGTCAGTGTGTTGATAACGAGGTATCGTACTGTCCATCGTTCGTTTGATTGTCTCGTCCATTTGTCTTAGGTACCTGTCGATCTCCTCGTTCGGCAGGTTCCTATTGGACGGTGGGTGGAGCGAATTCAAGGAGAGTGCTCTCGTCATAGCTCTGGGGAAGCGTGTCCAACGCATCCTACTGTAATTGAAGGGGTACGTTTGAACAAACTCCTCCAATTCCGCAATTTCGCTGGAAATTGTAATTTCGGCACTGAGACCGCAATGGTCACAATGTACAGTCTCATGACCCGCCTTGAAACCGAATTGGTTATCCGGAACTATATGCATGTCCTCAACCCACTTAGTCAGGGCTCTATTGACCCCTTTCGAATACCTTGCTGATGTTCGGAAGGAGACTTATCGACCGGAGATTCGCCGGATTGGATGTATCTTTACCTCTTTTGGGAATAGGCTGTAACACCGCTGTCTTCCAATGCGCTGGATAATATGCATTATTCAGCACATTGTTAAACAGGGTAATGTAAATATCCACCGCTTCTAGAGGGAGATGTCGAAGCACAATGTTAGATATTCCATCGATACTGATTTTTTCCTTCTTAGTGAGTCAAAGATCGTTTGGAGCTCCACCTTCGATATGAACGGGGCATGAAACCCCTCGTCGGCGACGACATTATTTGCCATGTTATCGTCATTGAACTCGGTAAAACCTATGTTCTCGGATCGCCAGTGCTCTATATCATTTCGAAGGTAGACGTTGTGCACACGGACATGATTTTCCATTTCGTGGTTCGGGCAAATGCTATCATTCGATTGTTGCATTGCGGAATGTGTCTACGTTGTCAGTGTGTTTATATCGAGGTATCGTACTGTCCATCGTTCGTTTGATTGTCTCATCCATTTGTCTTAGGTACCTGTCGGTCTCCTCCTTTCACAGGTTCCTATTGGACGGTGGGTGGAGCGAATTCAAGGAGAGTGCTCTCGTCATAGCTCTGGAGAATCGTGTCCAACGCATCCTACTGTAATTGTAGGGGTACGTTTGAACAAACTCCTCCAATTCCGCAATTTCGTTGGGAATTGTAATTTCGGCACTGAGTCCGCAATGGTCACTGTCATACACAAAAGTGTGTAGGCAGTTTCTCGTTTGTCGGTTCGTGTTGGTTAGTTGTAACCGTACGTCGAACAGCATAAGATCCAGATAGGAGTCGCTTCTAGGATACGACGGGCTATCTGTAGCTATCAAATCGAGTTTTTACTCGACATTGTGTTGAACCCACCAATTGAATAGTAGGTTTACCCTAGAATTTGGTATGTTATTTCCTCAATCGCTATGTTTCCAGCCTTAGAAATCGAAAAAGTGTCTCGAGCTCTGTAATACATGAAGTAGTTTGAGAAGAACCCGATGCTTAGACCGCGACCATGTACATCTTCTTTCCACTACGGAGAGCAATACACACAATACATGCTTCCATCTCCTGGAATCTCCGCACTTCACCGCTGTACACGGCCTTATATCGCAAGTCTTTGTCAATGAAGATCGCAACACCTCCACCTTGAGTAGAGTTGGGTCGGTCTCTTCTTATAATATTGTATTTATTATGGCTCAGTTTGTGTTTCTGGGATAGCATAGTTTTGCTAACCAAAATCACATCAGGGCTTTGATCTTCTAACAACTTAAAAAGTACGGTTCTTCGCTCAATCCTTATCAGTGAATTCACATTCACCGCAAGGATCTTTAAGGGTTTCTCCGCCATCGTATCCATTACGACTGGAGGTGCGCTAGGCCCGGCAGAAATGCGTAGATCTGATCCACCCGTTTCGCCTGCTCTTGTAACTGCCGCTGAAGCTGGTTCATTTGCCCTTGAATAGAGAGCAAAATAGTCAGCAAATCAGGCTGAGCCTCAGGTGCTTTAGGCACTGGGGCCTGTGAGACAACCTTCGGTTGTTGTTGTACCGTGTTTCTCCGGCCTGACGCCATTTGGGCGTAGGTCCATTGGGGAGTAACGGCTGGTGTTTGACTAGAAACAGATGGACGCTTGACTTCGACTTTCTGCTGACGAGCCGGGTTTACTTTTTTCATGTACTGGAACTTAGGACAACACCGATAGTTTGCGGTGTGTCCCGAGTTCCCACATAGTGCACATGAGAGTTGGCCTTTATCTGTCCCCCATCCTTACCCAGGGAACATTCCTCTGCTTTGTGGTTCTTTTTACACTTTACGCATCGACGCTGCATTTCGCAGTTCGACGCAGCGTGCCCGAACCTTTGGCAGCGAACACATTGTAAAATGTTATCGCTCCTCTTTATATTTTCCGCTTCTCCCTTTTGGCCCTTGCTGTGGTGAACGGCTTGACTCCTACGATCTCAAGACCGTCGCACTCCTTCTCTTTCAGCATCCTAAGGAGCTCTCCCGGTTCGATAGACGTATCTATCCCCCTCAGTAGCATCGTTTACAACTTTTCACCCTTCGGGGTGAAGGAGAAGAACTCTGTCGTCGTTTCTTTTAGTAAACCTTTTACTTTGTTGTACTGTTCCACTGTATTGCAGTGGATAGTATGCCTATCTTCATTAAAACGTTTAATAAAAAAGTTATTGTCTATGGCCGACTTACATAGCTCAATGGTGTCTTTTAATTCCATCTTGAAGGTGTTGATTGGTGGCTCCTTTTCCTTTACACTCTTCTGCTGCTGAAGTTGTTGTTGTTGCTGGTCTTTCTGTTGATGTTGATGTTACTGCTGATCCAGTTTTTGCTGTTTTTGTTGTTGCTTTTGCCGTGCTGCTTAGCTGGCAACTGTTTTTGTTGTGGCTGCTTTGTTGGCAGCTGTTGATGTTGTTGTTGCTGCTTTGCTGGCAGCTGGTTTTGTTGCTTTCGCTTTGCAGGCAGTTATTGTTGCTACTGTGTGTCAGCCAGCTGTTTTTGTTGTTGATTTTTTTTCTGTGACTGGCTATCTTCCGCTCTTCTAGCTGTCTGTTTAACCTTTATGGTCAGCACCCTCTGCTGGAGCTGCCGTATGCTTTTGTTGATGGCTTTCATCTCTTCGTCCTCATCCTCGAACTCGGAGGCAGCTAAAGTAGCGAAGCTATTGCTACCACCTCTGTAGCAATTTTCTCCACCGTCCGAGACGAATGTACGCTCTTTTGCTGCTGCTGCTGCTGCTGTTGTTGTTAACGGCGTCCCCACCCTCACTTCTCCCGGCAGCTTTTCAGTCGAAACTGATAGGGAGGAGCGCTTGCCTTCGTAGGGAGTCAGCCTCTGCTTCCTCCTCCTCTTTACCGTGGTTCCACTTTCGACAATTGCCAAGTGGCTTTCACTGTCATCGGCGGATGTTTTTGTGTCCACTACTCCCGCTATGGGAAGTAGGAACCGTTCTTTTTTTTTCATTACCTCACTTGTTATTATTTATGTTAATTTTTTTTCTTTAAAATAAAATAAAAAAAAAAATTTTGTTCCGACGGGAATTGAACCCGAACGACTCAGGTCACTGGACGCTAACACTAGCTCTGCGCTACCGCGACACTTGTTGCACCACTGTCTATTATGTGCTTTAAATCACAAGGAAATTTCAAGAGAAGGCGAAACACATGCGATCTCTACTAAGGTCTGTGAACTACTGAGTAGTATGACATGTATGTCAGGTTCTTGCACACTTCTTCGGTCTATTGTAAAGTTTTGCTAACTTCTTCGGTTTCCTTGGATTGTTCACGAAGATGGTAGGATCGCCGTTTAAAGGGATCGGTTACTATCCTACCCTTTCCCTACTTTTACTGCGCAGCACGCTAAAAGGTATGGCTATGTCGCCGCAATTCAATCAAAGTCGTGGGTGAGCTATGGTTGGTTTTGATTTTCAATAAACCAAAGTATTTATACTCCAATCGCCAACACCCAAATTGCTTACAATCAATAATTATTTAATTTACAATTCTTATTCTATTTCCAAATTTGCTTACTACGCTAATTTACAATCGTTTAGTATAAACAGGAATGAAAATGTAAACAATAACAAACAGAGCAATGGCACAGGTGAATCACTGCCGCCACCAAGCGCATGCTACTTGACACCTGCAAACAGTTACGACGGGGTATTACATAATTGTCTCGTGCTTGCATTGTTACACTACACCTAAAACTAGGACAGGAAAAGACCGAAGTAGTTCTCATCAGTAGCAGACGATTTATGGAGGCTATAAGAGTAGCCGTGGGCGATCACGTTGTGGTTTCCAAAGCAGAGCTGAAGTACATTGCGTTACCATAAGATGCAAAGTTGACTGTGACCGTTGTTCTTCCTGCAGCACGCTAGAAGGCAGCAAAAACAACGGCTGCCCTGGCAAGGATCATGCCAGGGTAGATGTAGGAGAACCTAAACAGAAGAAGAGACTGCTCTTAGCAAGAGTTGCGACGTCGATGATGCTTTAGGGCTCCCAAATATGGTCAAGTGCCATGTAAACGAAATCGTACAGAAGCTAGACGGAATCGGTCTACAGAACCAATGTCTTGAGAGTATACAACACCTTTCGAACATCCTCCTAAGTCGCGGCATGCGTTGTGGCTGGAATAGACCTCCTCGTTAAAGAAGCCGAACGGAAATATCGTGAAAACAGGACAATGGTGTCAACAGCGACGAATGGAAGTAACACCGAAGTACCGCCAAGAACAAGCCTCGAAGAATGCCAAGAGAGATGGAATTTTCTGACAAAGGCAGTGGGATGCAGTGATTGGTCTCCAATATATACCCTTGGATCAATAGGAAACATGGAGAGCTGAACTTCTATCTGACGCAAATGCTTACTGGTCACGGGTGTTTTAAAGCCAACTTCCACAGATTTGCCCAACGTGCACGGAAGCAGTTGAGGATGCAGAACACATCATGTTCCACTGTGCTCTATAACACGAAGAACGTAACTTGCTGGTGAACAGACTGGGTGTCTGGTGGAGAGCACCACCAAACAATGCAAGAAGCTTAGGAAGCAGTAAGCCAAACTGTGGCTACCATTATGTAAGAACAACGGAGACGAGGGCGACTTCGAAATGTCGCGCAGACGGCTACCAACACGAACGAGCCGAGTGAGTAAGGTTGAAGCCCCCCTCGCGATGAAATGCTTGACGGCAGTGCCGCGAGGACCAAGGGTAGGAGGGGAGGTGAGTTTAGTGGGTGGAAATCCAACACTGTTACTGGCTCAGTTTCGTCTTTGAAAGATTCCCACCTTCCAACGCAAAAAAAAGAAACCGCCTGGCTCAAATACCGAAATGTTTTAAAATCATTAACAAACTTGAAATTCTCTAGAAACCTACCGGCACATCGCAATCCTAAATTCATTCAGTATAACAAATTTGTCGACGCATCAGAAAGGATGTGGTCTATGTCAAGTGGATAGATCGATAGATTAGATTGATATGCGCAAAGTCGAAGGTTGCTCCAACTACGAAGCAGTCGGCAGAGGGACAACCGGTCAAACAAATAACAATATCACATCTATAACTTCGCACAGTCAAATTCGCAGCAGAATTGAGTAATCGGGTCAAGAAAGGTTTACATATAGGGCTCAATCCAATATACTTTTGGTCAGATTTGGAAATCGTACTGGCTTGACGTAGTCAAATTACTTTACAATTTTCGTGGCAAATCACATTTTGGCTCACCACATCCGATCAATGGCGGGTGTGTGGTGAGCCAGAGGGATTGGACCTGAAAAATTGTCGACTTCTAACTTTTGGTTTTATTGTCCTACTTTCCATCATGGACCTGAAGATATTTGACCTCTTTCATATCTAAATAACAGCACTACAAGGAAGAGTGAAAAAGAGTTGCCCGAACTGGCACGCAAGCAAATTCACATGTCATAGAGGGCATCAATAACAAGAATTCATTTCAGTATCTACAGCGCATTATAGCGTACATACTTCGTTTTATAAACCGAAGCTGAAGCCTATATCGGTAACCTTTTTAGAGCTAGACTTTGGTGGTTATAACTAGATTTACGCAAGCCGAGGTTTTTGAAGAAAACATGAAGGACCTTCAATATCATGGTGAAGTACACAAGGGTAGCTCATTAAGCAGCCTTACTTAAGGATAAGAATATATTGAGAGTGGGAGGCCGATTAGAATATTCACTATTAGCGTAGGATAGTAAACACCCAATGCTATTATTTAATGATAGCAAAGGCAGAAAACTGTACTTAAAGGACATTCATGAAAAATATCACCACGCAGGACCACAAACGCTTCCTTCAATAGCCCGAAAAAAATATTAACAAGTTAAATGAAAATTATTAACGCATTCTATCGCCAATCACTGTGTGCAATGCAGCACTGCCAATTCCAAATCATTCTCCCAACTTATGGGAAATACCAGTGCAAAGCGAATTCAACCAGCAAAACCTTTTGTTAATTCTGGAGTAGATTTCTGTGGACTCATTATAAAACAAGAAGCAAAAATGCACAAAGGTCTTGCATGGCAGTATTTTGTTACTTTTCCACCAACTTTGTCGGTGCAAAAAATCTATTGGAAAAAGTCAAAGAAATGCTAGATTCACCCGATTCAATGAAGAAAGTATTTAGAAATTGCAGCACAAGGGGGACTGATTTTCACTTTATTCCACCAAGGCCAGCACATTTTGGAGGATTATGGGAAGAGAAGTGAACTATTGTCAACGCATCTCTAACTTATGAAGAACTGGAAACCACCATCGTTGAAATTGAGGCAATGCTCCAGTTAATTTTTTGATTGGGGAACCTCCAATGAATTCCATTGACTCATCACCGGGCCAACTAAGGTTTACTAACTTAACACAATATCACCAATATCATCGTCCAACTCAAACGAAAGTCAATAGCAGCACATTTAACATACCCTACAATGATCGTGGTTGAATTTATTACTCAACATTGGAGAAAATGTTAATAACTTCACAATTTATTATGTGTCATCATGTATCCTCACAAGTTTCAATGTATCTCACCTTACCCATCATACCTACCCCCACTGTATCTAACCATCTTTTGTGCATGTTCATATTCATCCACATTCTTCTCCCATCATCTAACATCGTAATTCTAGTCTCATCCGCATCTTGGAATGCCAATTGATCGTAAGAATACTTAATGGGAATTTAGAAGATTTAGTATATATAATTCTAAGTCCTGGCAAATAAATATAATAACTTTTTAAGCAGCGGAATTAAGTTTTTGTTCGTTCTTTCTTTGGTTGTACTGGTTTATGTGCCAGTGCAAAACTTCGTGGTATCGGTTTATGTGCTCAGATTAATTTTGCAGAATACAGGAATTCTTTTCAACAGATATATTGAAGTAATTACGCCCTATATAACAACAAATACCACATATAATAATAAGTACCCTAAAATATACCAAAATTCCACCAAATATGTCATATAACACTAAGTACCCATATGACAATAAATACTAAAACATATTCTAAAATATCTCAAAATATCACTAAATATCCATGTAACACTGGATACAGCAGTATGTCCTAGAATATACTAAAATACCATATACCAATAAATACCCAATATAAATAAAACAAAATATCCTACAATATTCCAAAATATTAACAAATACAATAAATACCCAAAATGTCCTAAAAAATCACATGTATCACTAAATTACCAACATATCCTAGAATTTCTCAAAATACTAAAAATACTGGAATCTACTTATCAGCATCCTAAAAATGACATACCGCATGATAATATGACACAATACGCCAATTTTAAGGAAAAGTCAATTTGTTGGCCTTTGTCAACATCCCTCGCCCAATTTTTGAAAGCCATGTTAAAAATTCAAAATTTCCCATTTGTTCCTTTGTCTACACAACTACTACATCTGCACCAAATTTCAAGATTCTATGTTCACGGGAAGTATCTTCTCAGTCAGTCCCAAGTTTTTCTTTGAATTCTTATATTTCAAATTTGGAGTTACTAAAATGGCTAATTTGAACATGGTGTACAATTTTTGCGATCCTATCGTAATTGGAAACCGAGTTAGTGCGGGTAAAAATGCTCTAAGTTTTTTTGTGTAAATGAGGTGGTAGTGCACGAGTTTCTGGAGAACTTGGCGGTGCACTACCGTGCACGTTGATATTTAAAATGATACAACTCCATAATGGTAAATGGTAGTTCTATGCTTCCACATACTTAAACTCCATTCTAAGATTTCATGACGGGGCAGGCAATTTTCTATTTTAAACCTGTTTCATTTTAATTGCGACTGCTATGAGTTCATATTTATGAGGACCCGTTGACATGCAACTGAAAACTTCTGCAGCTATATGGCCTCCTGCTGACAAACAATTTTTAGTTTCGCAACTGTTTGGTTGCGACTCATAGTTCAATGGGTTTATACGAGAGCCAGCTTGCAAGCAATTGAAAAGCTCCTCAACTCTTTTGCCACAAACCGAAGGGATTGGCAACTGTTTTGTAACATACACGATTCAATACGAGTGCGTGACTGGCAACGAAAAGCCTCGATGTGTTAAGTGTGGAAAGAACCACAAAGCAGAGGAATGCACTCTGGGTAAGGATGGAGTTTCAGATAAGAGCCAGCTATCGTGTGCTTTATGCAGGAACTCGGGGCACACCGCAAACTATCTGGGTTGTCCTAAGTTCTAGAATATTAAGAAAGTAAATCTGGTTCGGTAACTGAAGGTCGAAGTGAAATGTCCACCAGCTCAAATTCAAACACAATCCGTGAGTCCCCAAGTGACCTACGCCCAAATGGCGGCAGGCCGGGGAAATACGGAACAGAAAAGACCGAAGGTTGCTTCTCAAGTCCCAGCGCCTAGAGCACCGGAGGCTCAAACTAACTTGCTGGCCATTTTATGTATGCAAGGGCAAATGGGTCAGCTTCAGCGTCAGGTACTGGAGCAGACGATGCGAGTGGACCAGATCTACTTGCTTTCGCCACGATTAACGCACCTCCAGCCGTAATGGGTACAAACATGGAGGAGCAACCCTTAAAGAGCCGAATTGTTTAAGATGCTTGAAGACCAAACCCCTGATGAGCTTATGGTGAGCGAAACAAAGTTATCCCAGAAGCACAAATTGGGGCACAGTAAATACAATATTGACAGAAGAGACCGACACAACTCCACACAAGGAGGAGGTGTTGCGATCTTCATACGCAAACAATTGCAATTTAAAGTTATGTACAAGGGTGAAGTGCGAAGGTTCTAGGCGCTGGAGGCATGTATCGTGTGCATCCCTCTCCATAGTGGAAAGAGGATGTACTTGGTCGTACTCTATGCACCTGAGGCTACTCAATCTACTTTATTTATTTAAGAGCTCGAGACACTTATTCGATGCCTAAGGCTGGGGTCGGAGGAGAATTATTTCCTCATGGCCGGAGATTTAAACTCCAAGCATAGAGATTGGGGAAATAATACACCAAATTCTAGAGAGAACTTACTATTCAATTGGTGGGATCGGTACAGTGTCGATGTGAAAGCCACAAATAGTCCGCCGTTTCCTAGAAGCGGCTCCTATCTGGATTTTATGCTGTTCGACGTACGGTTACAACTGACCGACACGGACCGACAAACTTTAAACTGCCTGCACACATTTGTGTATGACAGTGACCATTACGAATAAGTGAATAATAGAGCCCTGATTAAGTAGACTGAAGACAACAAAATAATTCCGGATACCCAATTCGGTTTTAAGGCGGAGCATGATACAATACATGCCGCATCTAAACTGGTATCGGATATCCAATGGAACAAATGCAAGAACCAGTGCACGGGTGCCTGCCTGATTGACCTGGAGAAAGCCTTCGACACCGTATTCCTAGAGGGCCCTTCTACAAGCAGAAGAGGCTGGGAATACGCAAACCACTGCTGCACATACTTTATATCATGCTTGCCAGTAGACAGTTCATTGTCAAAAATGATAATGTGACTTCTACTGAAACATTTCAAATTTAAAACGGTCTTCAACAAGGTGCGGTTAATTCCCAGTCCTTTTCAAGATTTACACGGACCAAAATCGAGGTCATTGCAATTCTCTTGCAACGTGACTTTGACACGATTCAACGATATTGCTATGACTGGAAGTTGATCTTCAACCATTCTGATAGGAAACCATTCTTTTTGGGACGCCGTTGGTTGGGGCCTCTAGGGATACCAGAAAAAATTGGCGAAAGTTCTCAATCGTGGAACCGCACGGACAGCCACTTGTGTGTCGAAGTGTAGTCAGATACCTGGGCCTCTGGTTAGACCAATATCTATATTTTAACTAATATATAGATGCTGCTTTGGCCAGAGCCAAAAGTGCTTTGAGAAAGAGAGGAAACTCCTTCGTCGTTTCCCCATAATCCAGGGTAGCCTTTTGATGTTTAAAGTTGGCCATTTTTTGACCATGGGCGACTTACATAGTTTAGATCTAGGTATTTTAGGTAGATTCTAGGTGGGAATAATAACAAACAAAAAATCATGTTTATCACAGCAGTTGGTAGAAAAAAAAATAATTAAAAACAGCACTTGATAAAAAAAACTAATGTACAATTAATTACGAATTACGTAAAGTAGAGAAAGATAGAATTAAGTAAGGTAGAGTAAGATAGATTAAAGCAGAATAAGGTAGTTTAAGGTAGTTTTTTAAGTTTTATATATAAGAACAAACCAAAAAAAAAAAATTTTTTTTATTTTATTAAACATTTTTTCTTAGAAATTGTTTATAGTTAAATAATGAATGAAATAAAGAATGATAGTTAGATTAAGGTACGTAGAAAAACATAGTTTTAAATATTAGGTTTAGCTTAGATTTCCAGCATGGGGCTGATAAGTTAGAATAACATATTTAAGTTAGTTAAGCTAGTTTTAAGTGCTTTTTGTCTAGCAAATAAGTTTAATGAATTTATAAATAAAAATGCATGAAGAATTAATGAAATGGTATGCCTTCGCAGTAGAGTTGACTTAGTTTTCACAATTGACTGATTTTTTATTTATTTCATCCGATATATATAGATGATTCCTGACAGCAGGATTTGAACCATGAACCAACAGCGTGACATGTGATGTTACCACAACATGACCATCCTCTGAAATTCTGAATTATGAAATTGTTGTTTTAACAGCTCTTTGAGTATGAAATCCAGGTTATTAAAAATTCGGATAAAAACTAAATACTGCAATTATCAGTAAACTTTTATACTTTAATAATCATTGACGTTAGCTAGCATTCGATAGAATTTGTATTTGCTATTTGAAGAACTGATGATTATTTTGTATTATTAATCACTTAGTTTAATTTCTTGATATAAGTATCCATTTCTAAATTCGGCAAATTGCTGTTGTTGGGAATTGCCAAATTTTGAAACTGCTGCCTATATTCTAACGCGGTATTTCTTTCAAAATAATACCAAATAGTTTTGTTGAAGTTTTACATATGTTCCTCTCCTCAGTTAGTAAACTAAAAAGGGAGTTTAAGAAGGTCACATTCATCAAAATGGTCACTATCGTGCGGCAGCACTGGTATACCTTGGATCAGCTGCTTGAGATGTTTACCTCAAAACGGACGTTAATAAAACCGATGTCTAGATATAAATCTTCTATAAATCTTCTAATAAAATTCGCACGTGTGCTATTTATCATAGAATTTAACCAGCTCGTGTGTTTCTCGTTTGAGTCACCGATCAAAACGAAATAATTACATAAATGTGCAAATATATCGGACAAATTTCAAATATTACTGTTTGCACCCAACATGTATGTAAGTATATAGTAAATAATTACTTATACAAATTTTCTAATGCCTAAATTAAATGAAATAATCGTTGTTTCAATACAGCTAAGACTTTATATACCGACATATTCTATCCTTCCTCTCTTAACTAAAACAACTGTGGCTCTGCCTTGTGTAGCATTGGTCCTGTCATATCTATACCGTCTTTCTATTATTTGTGATAAAAGAGCTCTCATGTAGAGATATGTCTTTCAGAGCTCTAAATGTAATTTTATTCGTCGTGGGATAAGCTTCCAACTATGTTGAAAAGAATGTCAATCCTTTCGACTGTACCTCATGAATTTTGCTAAGTGTTCAAATTAGTTTTTTATCGCTTGCCTTGCCCATGGTATTCATATTAATTTTTACACATATTGTAGTTTATAACATATAGAAATAATAACGATAGACTCCCAAAAGTATATAAATCAACGGTCAGCATCAAAAGTTATGCTTATGTAGCCATGTCCGTCCGTCCGTATGTCACCACTTTTTGGGCCTTAAATTTCTGGAATCCGAAGCAGTACAAGAAAAAAATGTCGTTTTTATCATTATTTTTGTTAGAAACTGAAAATATTGTCTAGGTAAAATAATGTATGCAGACGTTGACATTCTCCACATTCCGTTCATATATTATACAAGGCCACACCCACATTTTATTAAAAACAATTTAATGAAATTCATCGATGTTTTCTCGAAAGACACTGTGGAGTTGGAAACCCACAGTAGTGTGGGACTGCAGACGATCGTTGTGATTACTTCTGAGACAAGATCTATCTGCAAATCACGATGCAAGTCATTATTTCTAATATACCATGGGACATTTACTATTCCTCGCAGGACTTTGTTTTAAAATGTTTCTATTATTTGTACATTCGTTTTCTTTGTAAAACGCCATAATTGGACACCATATGTCTAAACACGTTTTAGTATCTGATTATATTATATAATAAGATTATATTATATAATTAGATAATAAGTTTTCTATATGTAATATAGCTCTTCTTCTTTCTTTTTCACATATTCCTTCCATTTCAATTTAGCAACCAGATTCATGCCCAGATAATTAGCTGTGTTAGAATAAGGAACTACTTGATTATTAATAACTACAAGAACATTCGTTATTTTTTTATTTGTAAAATTAATATGGTTGGACTTTGACTCATTAAGTTTAATTCGGCATCGTTGCCTCTAATCACATATCTCATTAACTGAATTTTGTAGCTTTTCTGTTGCTTTAGCCACGCATCCATCCATTTTAGAGTGAAATTTAAGAATATATGTGTTTTTAATAATTTAAAAAAAAGGAATACATATATAGATATGGAGATTTTGGGTAGATTCTCCTGCAGTCGGGTATATTAGACAGCCCAACTCGCCTACGATGTAATACGCCACTTTATTTATATTTATATTTATTTACTTATTAGTAAATAAATACTTAATCACAGCTAACCTTGATATTGTAATATGCGAGCTACGGCTCGAGTAGATAAAACGATATTCTGTGAAATTTATTTCTTTTTTTTCTAGTCTATAGAACAATTCAAGTTCACACTATACTATTCTTCTCTAATTCTTTTCTTACAAGGTCTCTTTCCTCTCAAATCACTTTATCTCCTTTCAATTACTTAATTCACAAATCCAAACTAATTACTTCTTCTTGTTAACTCTCAACTTTCATTTTATCACAATATTACAACTTCGGCGGTGTTACGAGGGCCTGTACCCCGTCCAATAACAAAAAAAAAAAAAAAAAACAAAAAAAAAAATAAAAAACAAAACAAAAAAAAAAAAAGGAAAAGAAAAATTAAAAGAGGTACCTTATCCCAGATGATTACTCCAGCGATCCCACGATGGTATTTGTCGTCGTCGTCCTCTCGTCCTGTCCTACTGTCCTTGTGCATCCTCGCACACGCACATCACATTGCAGGGTTGGGGTTTTGATGGACCAATTAATAATAAAAGAAAAAAAGGAAAACAAATTCCAACATACCTGTTGTCCGCTGTACCTACGGACATCATCCCTTCCATAGCCAGGTTCCCTAGATTTAGGGTTATTTTGCTTCCTTGTGCACCTTTGTGCACAGGAAGCGATGTGCACACACCCACCCCAGTCCAAGGGTGGGTTTTCTTTTATTTTTTTGAATAAAGTTAAAAAAAAAAAAGTAATTACAAAAAAAAAAAACACAGCGATTCGCCTCGCAAAATTAGAAAATAAAATAAATGTCAATAATCAGCTGACATGAGGGAGGGAGATACACCCGTCTCTCTCTCGCAAGAAAATTAATGGCGATCGGGAAATTATCTGTGGTTCAGGGATAAGATAAAAAAAAAAAAAAACGTAGAATTTGTTTGTCCATTATTTTGATATTATATGTTTATATATATTTTTGTGTTGGTCAGAAATTTTGTTCTTGGGTTACGTGAGAAGGGTCGTAGGTTATATTAAGTATGTTAGGTAAGTCAGTCAACAATAGTATATGTCAGGTTAGTGTATTTATGGATGTTATCGCTCAGGATTTTTTTTATTCAAAACGAACATTTTGTAACTGACAATGACGAAACGTAGGACATTGGAAAGGGAAATTTCTCATTTCAATGTCCCGAAAAAAAAAAAGGAAAACACTACCCATAGCCGACAAAGACAAAACATGACAAAGGAAAGGGGAAAAGACTGACGAAGAGAGGACAAAGTCGAAACAAGAAAAGAAGGGGAAAAGTAGGACAATGGGAAACAGATAACCCAGATAAATGAAACGGGTTAGTACATCGACCCCAAGAAAATCATTTCCTCAAGTCAAGTGCGAACAGCTGGTCGCCACAGCTGAGAAAGGAATTTGTCGGTAGCACTAAAATACAGTGAGGCGAAGACCTACTGTAGAAAATTAATTTCTGTCGATTTTCGATTTTCTTGGTAAGTTGGCACAACAGAATTTTTAAAAGTTTAGTGGCCTAAAATAAATTTTTAAGGAAAGAATAGAGCAAACCTGTCAGGACAACAAATAAAACTGGGGGAGCACATAGTACAGAAGACAAACGCAGGAGACATCAGACATAAAGGTATGTTCAATAAAATTAGGAGCGCTTGTGGGTAATTTTCTTTAAAAACAATTTTTAAAACAAAGGCAGTGAGTGTAGCGGAGTGGCGTAGGCCCCAGAAATTCTGTCGCTTGCAGTTTTCTGTCAGGGCCGGTTCAGGCACACACCGTTGCAACTGGACAAGGTCCGGTGCAGGCAGTGGGTAGCAGTAGCGGTGGTCCGCAATAAGAACAGGAAGCAAACGGTGCTCCCCCAACGAGAAAAGAAAAATTCAACGTTCCAGGAGGTGCTCCGTGGGACACCAGTGAAAGTGAAAGAATCTAAAGTAAAATTAAAATTTTTCTAAAGTGTTAGATACCACTCCTTCTGAGTGACAGTGAACTCTTTGAGGCTGCATATTTTTTTTGATTTTAATTTCATTCAGATTTTGCTTTGTGTGAATTCAAATTTTGAGTTAAAATTCTTGAATATTAAGGTAAATTAAGATTAGAATTAGTTTTTGTGAATTCTGCTGAGAATTTATAGTGTCGAACGTCGCGTTGAACTCCATAAAAGAACAAAGTGTACATCCTTCATCGTGCTGCCGGCAGGACACCGGGGGACCAGAAAGCCGTATATATATAAAAAAAAAAAAAAATACCGTGAGTACCTTTTGTCAATTGTGTCAAAAAAAAAAAAAAAAAAAAAATATATATATACATTCTTAGCAGAAAGGATAGGATTATATAATAGTATATTTAAGACAAAAAGAAAATTTATAATAAAGTGAATAGGGCGATGAGCCAACCAAAGAATTTTTAAAAGGATATGGGTTATTTCTACTCAAATATGAGGGAATAATTTTTTTATTTGGTGTGTGGATGGCCGGTCGGGCCGTCCTTCTATAGATGAACGGTGACAGGACAGGACGACTACGAACGATGACGACACAACGTAATGACTGACTAACTTCCACTACAACAGACTTAGGTCGTGACTGGGAAGCGCGTTCAGGGGCCATCTCTCGCAATCATTGGCCAGAGAGATGGCAATTGGTTGTGTCACTAGACACACAGGGTGGGCAGGCCAGCTTCTGCCACTTCCACCAGGCATTCCTCGGGTGCCGGACGAACCCGTTTGGCAGGGAGAGAAAATGGGAAGGACAATTGACGCAGTAGGGAGTAGAGTTAGGTTAGGTTAAGATAGTTAGGGTTAGTTCTAGGATTTAGCTTAAGTCGCTAGGTTAGTCTAGGTTTAGTTTAGGATAGTTAGGGTAAGTTCGCGGAGTCCTTCCCAATCTTTCTCCTGGCCATGGGCACAAGCCCTTGGATTTTCCTTTTTCTTTCTTTTCTATTTTTTATTCCGTCCGATGTCTAAAGTAGAGTAGCTTTCTTCTTTCTTTTGTTTTTTTTTAAAATGGCACGAGATTTTGTGTGCTGAGCAGGTGGTGTGAAGTAAGGTGGACAAGAACCACCCCGTCCGACGAGCTGAGCCGAGCAACCGCGAGCGTGCCGCCGTCCTCCTTACTCGCACCGAAGACGCCTCCGTGGCCAAGCCTAGCTCACAACAATGGCGCCCAACGGTATTTTTACCAACACCGGCTATTAGAGGCACGATTGCGACTCCAAGGGGACGATTTTCCTTTTTGAAGGTCGTCACCTTGGACTCATATCAATCAGCCTCATTCGCGATTAGATTTTTTTCAATTTTTAAATAATTTTTTTTTACTTTCCTATCTTTTACATTCAAGGGCTGTAAATGCTCCTTGCTTAGTCACAGACTGAAGACAGCACTCCAATCCTCAGGCTATAAGCTAGTGGATCCTGTGAGGTAATTGGAGGTCTGTGAATAAGCAAAGAGCGGGACAAGGTGGAAAGGCCGAATGCTAGCCGCTGTCCTAGAATGGTGACGTGTAGTCATATTCTTCGTGAGGCGCAAGCATAAGCCGCGAAGCTTTGTCCGTGTTGGAGTTGATCTGGGAAATCCTGGCCAGCCTTCTATTGGGTATTACCTGATAGCAAGTAGTGGTAAGGAAGGAAAGGATCGGCTTTAACACCTCGTCAAGTATCCGAGGCACCAGTCACTACCCGACGATACTGACTTTACCCTGACGAGAACAGACAGACTCACATCTATAGAACGGTTACTGGAGAACCTGAACAAAATCCACACACCAAAGCACATAATACACCCATTTTAATAATATTTCTTAGCATTTTGATTTTTTTTTAGCATTTCGTTTTCACCTGTTTATTATTTTTTTTATATGCCTTTTTTTGATTTCTTTTACTATTTTTACGATTCTACGATTTTATTCCTTTTAATACAATTTTTTTTCCTGTTTTTGAATTTTTTTTTTTATTATTTATTTTTCTATTCTATATTTTTTTTTTCTACCTTTTCTTTGAATTTTTTTTTACTATTTTTTTTATTATTTTATTAGGGTTTCGCGTTTTTTTTTTTACTTCTACTACTACTTATCTTATTTATTTTCTGAATTTTTTTTTTGAATTTCGCATAATTTGAATTGAGCATAGTAGGGAATTTATTGAATTTTTTTTATCATGGAGGGAGACAATAGGAGTTTAGGGGCAGTACCGAAGAACACTGGGTCCCAAGGAGCACTTCCGTCAGGAATGCGGGTAACGCGTTTAAGAGCTAGATTGGAACGCGAACAGGGAACTGACGGATATGACTTGCCACCTGCTACAGGGACTGACGGCAATTACGCAAGACAAGGAACGAACGACGACTATCTGTTCTTTGGCCAAGACGACGGAAACTACCCTACGAACTTCAACATGACAGACCATACTGCGACGACCAGACAGAAGGTAACTCGGTCCACGGTAGAGCTCCGTGAGGACTTAGAGAGAAGATCCCTTCCAAATGAACATGACCTACTTGACTTGTACGACGTACAAAACGGACTAAATACAACAGACACAAGACTACAAGCCAGAGAACTTGTAGGACAACGCAACCAACGGCTAAGTCTGTCGCTAGGCAACCAAGCGACAGCAACTGTAGCAGCGACCAGGGTCGGACAACAAACTTCTGACGGCGAAGACGACCTAACTGACCTGCGAAGTAAGACTGTGGAGGACACAAAACGAATAACACAAGAAATACAAAAGGTGGTCTCTCAAGCAGTAAAGAAGAACCAGGTTGAGATCATGTCGGTGTTCGCCGAAAGTATGAAAGATATGATGACTACTTTCCAGGAAAACATCAAGGCGATCAACGACAAGATCTGCAACTTGGAGCTCTCCGCAGCTGCGCAGAGGGAACCACCGACAACGAACGACCGACGAAAAGACAACACCCGACAAGGACAGTCCACTCCTTCGCACCCACTTAACTGGACGGAACTGTTACACCAACCAACGCCGACACTAAACAGACAGACTTTTAACCCGCCACCACACGAACGGCAAATACCTCTAAATGACCCACTACACGAACAAGCTCCACGCTTCACCGAACCTTTTCCACGGTTTTCGGAAAGGAAGGTGGACATTCATAAATGGGGCATTAAGTTTGACGGGACACCAAAGACGATGTCCGTAGAAAGTTTCCTGTTTCGCGTGGAGACTTTGCAACGCCAAAACGGTATTAGCGACCACCAGCTGTTCACCCACTTCCACCACCTTGTAAGCGGTCCTGCAGAGAGGTGGTTCTGGCAATTCCTGCAGGAAAATGAAAGCGATAGGTGCCTGAGCTACCAGCGACTCAAAAGAGAACTGCTGAAACAGTTTAAAAATAATATTAGGGACCATGAAATTTTGAGGGCCATAATGGATAGGAGGCAGCAACCCCAGGAGTCATTTGACGACCTATACAGCGACGTACGGACGATGGTACTACAGATGACGAGTCGACCGAACGAACTTGACCTAGTGGACATCCTCCGAAGCAACATTAAGGACAGAGTTGCGACGCTAATCTTCGGGTGCTCTATTACGAGCATCCAAGAATTAAGGGATGAATGCAGGCGCGCGGAGAAGTACTTGACGACTAGGGAGACGAAATTTAGAAGACATGTTAACGAACTAGGAGACGAAGAAATTTTTAGAAATAGGGAAACATTTAGGGACTTAGAGGACGAAGAAGTGGCAATTGCTGCGCTTCAACGAAACAGGACTGACAGACAACCAACTTACATGAAGACAGACAGAACAAACAATACGAACTCGACCAACAGAACAGACTTGACTAGGAGTCCTGCTTCAACTCCGTCGGCGTGTCAGTCTACTTTCCATAGTCTGACGTGCTTTAGTTGTGGTCAAAGAAACATAAACTTTAGTTGCACACAGTGCCAGGGAAACCTGAGAGTCGGCAGTGCGACCGGGACGAACCAGCCGACCAAGACCACACTCCCGGAAAGCGAGGAGAAGACGTCCAAATTTTGAAGAGGATTCTAGAAGGTGATGATACCTCCACGAAGAAGGAAATCCCTCAAAGGAAGAGTCTTCACCAACGCCTGCAGGAGTATAAAGCCGCCAGAAAGCGTATCTTTGGAGAGGAATTGACTACGCCGGTGGAGAAGAGCAGGAATTATTTGAAAATTAGGAGGCTAAGGGAAATATGTGCAATAAACAGACGACGAAAGAGAGATATAGTAGCGACTGTGATAAATTTTTCGGACGACAATAGGCCTTACGCTAAGGTTAGGATAGACGGTGAGGAGCTCATGGGCCTATTGGATAGTGGAGCTTCAATTAGTTGTTTAGGGAAGGGAGCGACTGACTTTTTAGACAAACATAACATAGTAATGACTAGGATGAGTACGGACATACGAACAGCAGACGGAAACCACCAACGAATACTAGGACGATTTAAGACAGTAGTCTCCTGGGGTGGCAAGTCTCATGAGTTAGAAATTTTCGTTGTGCCAAACTTACAGCAGGTCCTTTATCTGGGGGTTAACTTCTGGAGAACATTTAAGGTCGCTCCGAACATAATCAACGAACTCTACGTCCCATCGCCGACGGAAGAACGGTCTCCGGTCCAGGCACTCTCACCAGCACAAGCCCAATAACTGGAGAGAATCAAGCTACTGTTTCCCTCTTGCGCGATGTTGGGACTGGGTAGAACTAGCCTCGAAGAACATATAATCGAGGTGGATGACGAGAAGATTCCCATCAAGCAGAGGCACTACCCAGTTTCACCTGCGATCCAGAAGCTCTTATATGACGAGTTGGATAGGATGATCTCCCTAGGAGTGATAGAAGAGAGTAACAGTGCTTGGAGCTCCCCAGTGGTGCTGGTGAGAAAACCCGGCAAAAACAGACTGTGCCTGGACTCGAGAAAAGTGAATGAAGTAACGAAGAAGGATGCTTACCCGCTTCCTCATATCGAAGGACTGCTAAGCAGGTTGCAGGACACCAGATTTATTTCAGGTATCGATCTGAAGGACGCATTCTGGCAGATTCCTTTGGAGCGCAAGTCAAGGGAGAAGACAGCGTTCACAGTCCCTGGAAGGCCATTATATCAGTATACGGTTATGCCGTTCGGACTGTGTAATGCCGCCCAGAGAATGTGTAGGCTTATGGACAAGGTCATACCTTCTCGTCTGAAAGAGTATGTCTTTGTCTATCTCGATGACCTCTTGGTTTGCTCTCCAAATTTCGAGTCCCATGCCAGATTGCTGCAGGAAGTGGCCAAGTGTCTGAGGGAAGCGGGTCTGACTATAAATGTAGAGAAAAGCAAATTCTGTTACAAGGAGATCAAATACTTGGGATACATCGTCGGCGATGGTTGCCTACGAACTGACCCTGGCAAGGTTTCGGCGGTCGAGAATTTCCCAGTTCCAAAGACTCCCAAGCAACTCCGTCGATTTCTAGGGATGACGGGCTGGTATAGGCGCTTTATTCCAAATTTTGCGTCTATGGCAGCCCCAATGACCGACTGTCTGAAGAAAGGCAAGACATTCGACATGACAGACGAAGCACTGACAGCCTTTCAAAAACTTAAGACGACTCTAGTGACAGCACCGATACTAACGAACCCGGACTTCACAAGACGATTTTATATACAATGCGACGCATCAACATCTGGTGTAGGGAGTGTGCTGTTCCAGATGGACACGGAGAACAACGAACGACCGATAGCATTTATGTCCCAGAAGCTCAATTCTGCTCAGCAGAATTATAGTGTAACGGAACTTGAATGCTATGCGGCCGTTCTGTCAGTGAAGAAGTTCAGAGCCTATGTGGAAGGATTACCTTTCACTATTATAACCGATCATGCGAGTCTGAAGTGGCTAATGACCCAAAAGGATCTATCTGGCCGTCTGGCTAGATGGAGCCTAAAACTTCAAGGGTTTGACTTCCAGATCGAACATAGGAAAGGTAGCCAAAATGTAGTCCCTGATACTCTCTCACGTGTTCACATGGATGAGCTCAATCCTGAGAGTGTAATGCTGGAGGTTGACCTTAATTCACCATACTTTTCTTCGGAGGAGTACGACGAATTAAGGAAGACAATAAACGAAAACAAAGACCGACTTCCAGATGTTTGCGTTTCCGATGGATTCGTATACAAAAGAACAGACATACGAACTGGCGACGCGATACAAGAAGACAGAGCGTGGAAACTCTGGATTCCGAAGGAGTTGCGTGGTAGTCTAGTGGAGGCTGCACACAATTCACCATCTGCAGGTCACGGGGGTATCCAAAAGACTCTGTCGAAATTGAGACAGATGTTCTTTTGGCCAGGCATGGCTACAGACGTGCAGACTTTGGTCAAAGCCTGCGAAATCTGCAAGTGCAGCAAACCCCTCAACATCGTTTCTCGACCGCCGATGGGACAACAGACTATTACGGAGCGGCCTTTCCAAAGACTGTATATTGACTTCCTAGGACCATACCCACGTACTAAGAACGGACACACACACATTTTTATAGTCCTAGATCATTTTTCTAAGTTTGTGTTTCTAAAACCTATTAAGAAGGCAACGGCTGCTGAGGTAGTGAAATACCTAGAAGAAAGCGTGTTCCATATCTTTGGCGTACCGGAGTTTATCCATTCAGACAATGGGAAACAGTTCATCTCAGAACTGTTTGCCAGCTTTCTGGGAAAATACGGGGTCAAGCATATTCGCACCGCGATCTACTCTCCTCAAGCCAATGCTTCAGAACGGGTTAACCGCTCCGTGCTGACGAAGATAAGATCGTACCTAAGCGGGGATCAGAAAACTTGGGACATCCACGTCAGCAACGCGGCTTTCTCACTGAGGAGTGTAGTTCACGATGCGACTACGTTGGAACCCTATTACGCTGTGTTTGGTACCCACATGGTACAACACGCGGGAGCGTATGATGTTCTCCGCAAACTAGGTACGGTCAAAGATATGGACATGGAAATTATCGACAATAAGGACAAATTAGAGCTAATAAGAAGTAAAATATTTGACAATCTAAGACTAGCACATCAAAAAGCAACCAAAACATACAACACGCGAAGCAGAGAAGTCAAGTATAGAGTAGGACAGATCGTATATAGACGAAATTTCAAGCAAAGCAGTTTACCTGACAATTACAATGCTAAGCTAGGACACAAGTTTTTAAAATCAATTATTTTGAGAGCAAAGGGTAATTCCCTATATGAAGTAGGTAACCTAAGAGGCGAAAAGGTGGGCGTATACCACGCCAAAGATTTGCACACCTAGAGGCAAGTGTTAGAAAACACTCTCGACACACTCAGGCATGCCGTTGCCGGAATAGCTGTGATATATATGTATGTATGTATTTAGTTATGTCCTATAGATAGGGTATTTATTTATTTATTTATTTACTTATTTATTATAGAGTTTATTTATTGATAGAGATAGTTTATTTATTATAGAGTATATTTATTTACAGAGTTTATTTATTTATAGAGATTATTTATTTATATATAGAGCCTACTTATTTACTATATAGTTTATTTACATATAGAGTTTATTTATTATTGTATATTTATTTTATAGTTTATTTATTAGTGTTAGGTGGGGCGACCTGGATGTATCCAAATGCACCCCTATAATGATTTGTAGGTAGCATACGGGTACATCCACATACACCCCTGTGATATAGTAGCTGTGATACAAAGATCTGTGATATAGGACGTGCTTGCTAGCGAAAATATAAAGAAGTGCCCAGCTAGCCTCAACGGTTGGAGTAGAGGATCTCAGGGCGTAGGCCCTTGCCACACATTGGGCAATAACAACAACCAGAGATAGCCTAAAGCACTTGAACAACCCAACATAAAGACGACGAACCAGGCCCCCTTTTTTTTACGAGGCCGGTTGGCTCACGACCACTCGCCAACCGTCGTCGAGCCTGTTACGAGGGCCTGTACCCCGTCCAATAACAAAAAAAAAAAAAAAAAACAAAAAAAAAAATAAAAAACAAAACAAAAAAAAAAAAAGGAAAAGAAAAATTAAAAGAGGTACCTTATCCCAGATGATTACTCCAGCGATCCCACGATGGTATTTGTCGTCGTCGTCCTCTCGTCCTGTCCTACTGTCCTTGTGCATCCTCGCACA
Organism: Pocota personata; assembly: GCA_963082735.1. NCBI lineage: Eukaryota > Metazoa > Arthropoda > Insecta > Diptera > Syrphidae > Pocota > Pocota personata. Next base: position 87,070,009 of record OY720431.1, read on the forward strand.
CGCACATCACATTGCAGGGTTGGGGTTTTGATGGACCAATTAATAATAAAAGAAAAAAAGGAAAACAAATTCCAACATACCTGTTGTCCGCTGTACCTACGGACATCATCCCTTCCATAGCCAGGTTCCCTAGATTTAGGGTTATTTTGCTTCCTTGTGCACCTTTGTGCACAGGAAGCGATGTGCACACACCCACCCCAGTCCAAGGGTGGGTTTTCTTTTATTTTTTTGAATAAAGTTAAAAAAAAAAAAAGTAATTACAAAAAAAAAAAACACAGCGATTCGCCTCGCAAAATTAGAAAATAAAATAAATGTCAATAATCAGCTGACATGAGGGAGGGAGATACACCCGTCTCTCTCTCGCAAGAAAATTAATGGCGATCGGGAAATTATCTGTGGTTCAGGGATAAGATAAAAAAAAAAAAAAACGTAGAATTTGTTTGTCCATTATTTTGATATTATATGTTTATATATATTTTTGTGTTGGTCAGAAATTTTGTTCTTGGGTTACGTGAGAAGGGTCGTAGGTTATATTAAGTATGTTAGGTAAGTCAGTCAACAATAGTATATGTCAGGTTAGTGTATTTATGGATGTTATCGCTCAGGATTTTTTTTATTCAAAACGAACATTTTGTAACTGACAATGACGAAACGTAGGACATTGGAAAGGGAAATTTCTCATTTCAATGTCCCGAAAAAAAAAAAGGAAAACACTACCCATAGCCGACAAAGACAAAACATGACAAAGGAAAGGGGAAAAGACTGACGAAGAGAGGACAAAGTCGAAACAAGAAAAGAAGGGGAAAAGTAGGACAATGGGAAACAGATAACCCAGATAAATGAAACGGGTTAGTACATCGACCCCAAGAAAATCATTTCCTCAAGTCAAGTGCGAACAGCTGGTCGCCACAGCTGAGAAAGGAATTTGTCGGTAGCACTAAAATACAGTGAGGCGAAGACCTACTGTAGAAAATTAATTTCTGTCGATTTTCGATTTTCTTGGTAAGTTGGCACAACAGAATTTTTAAAAGTTTAGTGGCCTAAAATAAATTTTTAAGGAAAGAATAGAGCAAACCTGTCAGGACAACAAATAAAACTGGGGGAGCACATAGTACAGAAGACAAACGCAGGAGACATCAGACATAAAGGTATGTTCAATAAAATTAGGAGCGCTTGTGGGTAATTTTCTTTAAAAACAATTTTTAAAACAAAGGCAGTGAGTGTAGCGGAGTGGCGTAGGCCCCAGAAATTCTGTCGCTTGCAGTTTTCTGTCAGGGCCGGTTCAGGCACACACCGTTGCAACTGGACAAGGTCCGGTGCAGGCAGTGGGTAGCAGTAGCGGTGGTCCGCAATAAGAACAGGAAGCAAACGGTGCTCCCCCAACGAGAAAAGAAAAATTCAACGTTCCAGGAGGTGCTCCGTGGGACACCAGTGAAAGTGAAAGAATCTAAAGTAAAATTAAAATTTTTCTAAAGTGTTAGATACCACTCCTTCTGAGTGACAGTGAACTCTTTGAGGCTGCATATTTTTTTTGATTTTAATTTCATTCAGATTTTGCTTTGTGTGAATTCAAATTTTGAGTTAAAATTCTTGAATATTAAGGTAAATTAAGATTAGAATTAGTTTTTGTGAATTCTGCTGAGAATTTATAGTGTCGAACGTCGCGTTGAACTCCATAAAAGAACAAAGTGTACATCCTTCATCGTGCTGCCGGCAGGACACCGGGGGACCAGAAAGCCGTATATATATAAAAAAAAAAAAAAAAACCGTGAGTACCTTTTGTCAATTGTGTCAAAAAAAAAAAAAAAAAAAAAAAATATATATATACATTCTTAGCAGAAAGGATAGGATTATATAATAGTATATTTAAGACAAAAAGAAAATTTATAATAAAGTGAATAGGGCGATGAGCCAACCAAAGAATTTTTAAAAGGATATGGGTTATTTCTACTCAAATATGAGGGAATAATTTTTTTATTTGGTGTGTGGATGGCCGGTCGGGCCGTCCTTCTATAGATGAACGGTGACAGGACAGGACGACTACGAACGATGACGACACAACGTAATGACTGACTAACTTCCACTACAACAGACTTAGGTCGTGACTGGGAAGCGCGTTCAGGGGCCATCTCTCGCAATCATTGGCCAGAGAGATGGCAATTGGTTGTGTCACTAGACACACAGGGTGGGCAGGCCAGCTTCTGCCACTTCCACCAGGCATTCCTCGGGTGCCGGACGAACCCGTTTGGCAGGGAGAGAAAATGGGAAGGACAATTGACGCAGTAGGGAGTAGAGTTAGGTTAGGTTAAGATAGTTAGGGTTAGTTCTAGGATTTAGCTTAAGTCGCTAGGTTAGTCTAGGTTTAGTTTAGGATAGTTAGGGTAAGTTCGCGGAGTCCTTCCCAATCTTTCTCCTGGCCATGGGCACAAGCCCTTGGATTTTCCTTTTTCTTTCTTTTCTATTTTTTTATTCCGTCCGATGTCTAAAGTAGAGTAGCTTTCTTCTTTCTTTTGTTTTTTTTTAAAATGGCACGAGATTTTGTGTGCTGAGCAGGTGGTGTGAAGTAAGGTGGACAAGAACCACCCCGTCCGACGAGCTGAGCCGAGCAACCGCGAGCGTGCCGCCGTCCTCCTTACTCGCACCGAAGACGCCTCCGTGGCCAAGCCTAGCTCACAACAGCGGTTATCAATTTTCCAATCTCTTCGCCACGGTTCTAAACCAACTGCCTGGTCTGGATCGCCATCTGTCCGTATATAGCAGAAGTTTCTGATAGCCAGAAACTTCTAGCAAATTCTTTGACCTGATGTAATAATTCCAAGATGACAATCATTTCGTGCAGTTATAATTCTCTCTTATCCGTGATATTATCCGTCTCTTATAGTAGATATGAACTGTGGAGACTAACCGCAGACACGAACCCCGAATGAAAAGACACTTCGGAATTTGTTGCCTGTTCGAGGGCGTAGTTATTATGCTACAGTATGTTACACTGCCCTGCTCTTAGACTTGTTCGTCCCGAACAAGTGCGTCCTCACTTCGGCCATTGTATCGACTCAGTCGGTCCACATGAACCACTTTCATTTTAGTCCTTGGTCCTCGCTGGATGCGGTAGACAACATCGTTGATGCGGGTTACTATTCTGTAGGGACCCTCCCAGTTCTGCTGCAATTTAGGTGATTTCCGCTTTTGGCGATGGGGATTATACAGCCACACCAGATCTCCTTCCTGGAATCCTGACGTTGTTGCCTTGGCATCATACCTGGTCTTCATGCGGTCGCTCGTTATCTTAATCTGGCTTCTGGGCCTTTGGTGTATGTCCCTAAGCCTTTCCCTAAGGTCCGCCACGTACTCTTCTTCATTTCTGGGCTCATCGGTGGGAGATCCAAATTTCACCACACTGGGTAACCGAGCTATTCCACCAAACGAGATTTCGAACGGCGTATTTCGAGTAGTGCTATGCACGGCACTTCTATAGGCCATCAAAAATAAGGGAATCTGCCGGTCCCAATCCCGTTGGTAGTCACCTACGACCTTCGAGAGATGTTCGTCCAAAGTCCTATTGAAACGCTCTACCATACCGTCCGACTGTGGATGAAGCGGGGTTGTCCTTGTCTTTCTGATTCCGAGTAGTTGACACAACTCTTGGAAGATTCTTGACTCGAAGTTCCGCCCTTAGTCAGAATGCAATTCCGAGGGCACACCGAATCTGCTCATCCAATTGTAGACGATCTGCTCCGCCACGGTTCTGGCTTCCTGGTTAGGGATCGGAAACGCTTCCGGCCACTTACTGAAGTAGTCTATTACTACGAGTATCTACCGATTACCATTGTCGGTTTCCGGAAAGGGGCCTGCGATGACAATGGCGATTCGTTCGAAAGGTGCTCCCACGTTGTATTGGTGCATCTTACCTCGAGCTTTGATTCTCGGACCCTTGCTAGCTGCGCACACGTCGCATTTTCTGCACCAGTCTTCGACATCTTCCTTCGCTTTTAACCAATAAAAACGTTCTCGTACCTTTTCTAGTTTCTTATTCACCCCCAAGTGGCCTCCGGACGCCCCGCCATGCATTTCCTGTAACACCCCTTCACCCTCGTCCGTGGTACGACAAGCTGCATTACAAACGACTTTCCGTCGGAGGATTTCCATTTTCTTCTCAGAACACCTTCTTGGACATGGAGGGAGTCCCACTGCGCAAAATATGCCTTTAAGGTCGGGCTTCTTTGAGAGATGTCCTGATGCTCCGGTTTCTCCATGTTCTCCTTCCAGGCCAGAATCGGCTCGATATCCGGGTCTTCCTTCTGAGCGTTCCGGATCTCATCTACGCTCCAGCCGGCGATAGGTTCGGCTCTCATTCTTTGGATGGAAACCAGCTCCCGTTCTTTCTGACGCGCACAATGTTTACAATTCGTTCTGCATATTCTCCGCGACAGTGCATCCGCATTAGAGTGGAGTTTTCCTTTACGATGCTGTATTTCGTAGTCGTAGATTTGCAGCCTTTCGATCTATCTTGCGACCTGACCCTCAGGACTCTTGAACTGTAATAGCCATTTTAAGGCTGCATGGTCTGTGCGAAGAACGAACTTCCTCCCATAGAGGTATTTGTGAATATGCTTCGTAGCCAAGATCAAAGCTAGAAGTTCCCGCCTTGTCACGTAGTAGTTCCTTTCTGGCTTAGAGAGCACCTTGCTGAAGTACGCAACCACCTTCTCTTGGCCATCGTGCACCTGGGAGAGTACGGCTCCTACCCCGACATTACTAGCATCTTCATCCACAACGAACGTTTCCCCGGGAGTGTGGTAAGCTACTATCGGGGCATCGCATAGCCGTTGTTTAAGTGCCTTGAAGCTCTTCTCGCACTCAATTGACCATTTGAATTGTTTTCCCTTTTCCGTCAACTGGTGCAGGCCCTTTGCGATCCCGCAAAAATCTTTCACGAACCGTCTGTAGTAGGTGGCTAGGCCCAAGAAGCTCCTTAGTTGGTGTTTATCCTTGGGGACTGGCCAGTTTTTCACCGCTTCGACCTTCTCTGGATCGGTTCTCACTCCTTTCGCTGAAATTATGTGCCCCAAGTACTTGACTTCCGCTCTAAACAGGGCGCACTTCTTGGGGTTGAGCTTCAGGTGGGCACTTCGAAGCCTTTGAAACACATCCCTTAGATTGTCTCGGTGTTGCGCAAACGTTTTTCCTACGACGATGACATCATCCATGTATATCAAACAGGTTTTCCATGTTAACCCTTGCAGGACACATTCCATCAATCGCTCGAAAGTCGCCGGAGCATTGCACCGCTCGAATGGCATTACCGTGAATTGCCATAGCCCATTTCCTGCGGTGAAGGCGGTTTTTTCCCGGTCTTCTGGATGGATCTGCACCTGCCAGTAGTAACTCTTCAGGTCGAGAGTGGAAAACTATCGGGCTCCTGATAGTGTGTCTAGCGTGTCGTCAATCCGTGGCAGAGGATAGCTGTCTTTCTTGGTGACGTAATTGAGCTGCCGATAGTCCGCGTGCTGCCATCTTTCTTCTTAACCAGTACAACCGGTGATGCCCACGGACTTTTGGAACTTTCAATCAGACCTTCTTTCTCCATTGCCGACACCATCTCTGCAACTTCTGTCTGCTTTGCCAATGGAAGGCGCCTAATAGGCTGACGAGTTGGTCTAGTATCACCGGTGTCTATTCGATGTTGTACCAGGTGTGTTCGGCCGTATTCACCGTCCTGTGAGGCAAATACATCAGCGTACTCATTGATAAGATTCTCTGCCATAGTTCGCTGCTCCTGGTTCAGTTCACTGGACTGGAGAATCGTCTCTCTCGTTCCCGCTGTCCAAGGTGATGAGAGAGGTTTCGGAGCATCACGTTCAGATATTGGTGTGACGGCGGTAATCGGCGTGCATTTTCCAGTCACCTCCCTCGCCTTAGTTTGACAGTGTGTGGTCTTGCGTTCAAAACTCTCACTGGAACCATGGTGTTCTTTGGTTCGACTAACGTCTTTCCCACGATGTAGTCTTGAGAGTTCTTCTCTGGGTCTGGTTCTACTATGTAGAATCGGTGGCTCCCAAGATCACCTTCCAGCTTCGTCCAAATGATTGTCTCTGAAGACGGCGGCAAAACTTCGTCTTTGCTGATGACTGTCCTGAGAGTTACGGCATTCTCGTTTCCGTACATCATCGGAATCTCCACATTTCGATACCTCAGTACTTGCATCCTGATGTCCAAGATTTCTTCATTTGTTTTCATGAAGTCTATTCCGATGATGCACTCGTCGCATATATCTGCCACCAGAAACGCATGGGAGAACGTCAGTCCCGCCAGAGTAACCGTAAGACGAACTTCTCCAAACACCTTCGCCATTTCCCCTGTTGCAGTCTTCAGGCAGTAGCTGTTGGTGTTGTGCAGCCAGGAGCTTCTGACGATATCTCTTCTTACAATGGAGGCAGTGTCACCTTTGTCGATGGTGGCTACGCACTTCTTCTTGTTGATTAGTGCCTCCACTGTCAGGCTCTTGTTACCCCGTTTGGTTTGCGAAACTTGAATGGTGGTCCTGGGGGCCTCGATTCCAGTAACCAACTTCTGCACCGCGAAGTTGGTCCTTACGCATTTCCCGACTGCTGGTTTTGGGGAAGTCTGACCGACAGGATGGATGTTATCACCGCCGGATGCTTCCTCTCTGCTTCTCCTACTTCCGAAATGTGGATAATTTCCTCGTCTAGGTGAACTTCTGTACTGCCGTTGTAGGTGTCCGGTTTGTTTGTAATTCCAGCAACGGATTTGACTTCCGCGAGCTTTGTCTTAATCCATGACGGCTGTTCTCTGGCATGAGCATTCCACGACGGACATTTCGTTGACACGGTGTATTCCCTGGTATGCTTAGTCCGCGGCCTTCATTGACAAAGTGAATGCCAATGCCTCGGGGAGTCTTCGCTTTTCAGCCATCCTTACAGCCATTTGGAGTTGTCTGCCCTCTATGGCCTGACTAAAAGCTTCCACCGCCATTTCGTTGATAAGCTCCTCACCGGCTTTAGGGTATGAAAGATGGGCTAGTCGCTCTATATCCACTTGCAACTGTTGGAGCGTTTCCCCCCTTTTCTGGACTCGACTACGCAGCTGAACACTGTACACCTGCTGCATGTGTTCATCCCCAAACCGCATCTCGATAGCCTGAACCAGAGAGTCGTAGTTCTGCTGTTTATCTTCCGGGATGGTCTGCAAGAGCTCCGCAGCTGGACCCCTCAGTGCAAGTGTGAGTGCAATGGACTTCTCTTCATCGTCCCAGCTATTGGTCATTGCGGCCGCTTCGAATTGCCTTTTATAAATTGGCCATGATGTTTGACCATCGAAGATAGGAGGCTGCATCTCCTTTCTTCTCAGACCGTCAGTGGAATATTCCCGTGCTTTCTGTCTCTTCACGTTGCCGATTTTCGACTTGCTTTCCTACTTTTTCAAACTGAGTCACTACTTTCCGAACTGAGCTTCATGTTTCTCAAAGTTTTCATCGAATCTAGTTTCGACTTTTTCGAGCTGCGTCTCAACCTTCTCGATTTTCTCTTCGATCGCTTCGAATTTGGATTCCAAGTTCTTGTTTTGCTCATCAAGTTTGCTTTCCAGAGCATCTAGAGAATTCTTTTGTTCGTCCATTGCTTTCTTTTGTTCGTCCATTGCTTTCTTTTGTTCGTCCATTGCTTTCTTTTGTTCGTCCATTGCTTTGTTTTGGTCGTCCAGCTTAAGTTCTATAGAATTCTTTTGGTCATCGAGCATAAGTTCCAGAGACTTCTTTTGGTCTTCTATTGCTTTCTTTTGTTCGTCCATGATTAACTTAAGTTGCAGGAGCAGATTTGTTATACCTGGGTCGGCTACTGTACTTGCTGGTTCCTCTTCCACGTCAAACTCTACGTCATGCGGATTTTCACCTCCCTGCGTTACTGCTTCTTCCAGACGAATCAGTAGGGCATCTTTTCCCCCAGTTGTGTCGAGATTCCGCTTACTGAGTTCTGCCTTTAGTTGAATTATAGTTAGTTTTCCCAATTTGCGACCCATTTTGCGCAACTAATTAACTCAAAACACAGGAATCGTTTTTTTTTTTTTTTTTTTTTCTTCTGCAATTTCACACCACGGAAATAGTTATTCACAGAATAAGTTTTATCCCACTTCCGACACCAATGTAATATGCGAGCTACGGCTCGAGTAGATAAAACGATGTTCTGTGAAATTTATTTCTTTATTTTCTAGTCTATAGAACAATTCAAGTTCTCACTATACTATTTTTCTTACAAGGTCTCTTTCCTCTCAAATCACTTTATCTCCTTTCAATTACTTAATTCACAAATCCAAACTAATTACTTCTTCTTGTTAACTCTCAACTTTCATTTTATCACAAAATTAAAACTTCGGCGGTTATCACTTTTCCAATCTCTTCGCCACTGTTCTAAACCAACTGCCTGGTCTGGATCGCCATCTGTCCGTATATAGCAGAAGTTTCTGATAGCCAGAAACTTCTAGCAAATTCTTCGACCACTGGAACAAAATACCTAAAAATTCTGATGTAATAATTCCAAGATGACAATCATTTCGTGCAGTTATAATTCTCTCTTATCCGTGATATTATCCGTCTCTTATTGTAGACATGAACTGTGGAGACTAACCACAGACACGAACCCCGAATGAAAAGACACTTCGGAATTTGTTGCCTATTCGAGGGCGTAGTTATTATGCTACATTATGTTACAATGTCTAGGACCCGTTCTATCAACCCGTGTACTCATCCGGTAGCCTGCAGATCGGCTTTCGCAAAATTCCTCATTTTCCGTAATGGCGATTTCCGTAATGGCGATCATTATAAACAGGTACACATCTTAATCGTTACAAATGCTTAATTCTGACGTTTTGGTAACAAATGAGTTTTAAGCTAATCCGGTCAATATTTTCAATATTTATTATTTTAGTTTTTAATGAATAACTGTAAAGATAGATTTTTTTTTAAATTGGAAGCTCCATTTCACTTTTTATACTGTAATATGCGAGCTACGGCTCGAGTAGATAAAACAATATTCTGTGAAATTATTTCTTTATTTTCTAGTCTATAGAACAATTCAAGTTCACACTATACTATTCTTCGCAAATTCTTTACTTACAAGGTCTCTTTCCTCTCAAATCACTTTATCTCCTTTCAATTACTTAATTCACAAATCCAAACTAATTACTTCTTCTTGTTAACTCTCAACTTTCATTTTGTCACAAAATCACAACATCGCCCATTATCACTTTTCCAATCTCTTCGTGCCATCTGTCCGTATATAGCAGAAGTTTCTGATAGCCAGAAACTTCTAGCAAATTCTTCGACCACTGGAACAAAATACCTAAAAATTCTGATGTAATAATTCCAAGATGACAATCATTTCGTGCAGTTATAATTCTCTTGAGGTTATATTCTCTCTTATCCGTGACGTCGTCTTAGACATCATCCATCTCTTATCGTGTACATGAACTGTGGAGACTAACCGCAGACACGAACCCCAAATGAAAAGACACTTTGGAATGGGCTGTAGGAGCGTAGTTATTATGCTACATTATTGTTGCATACTTTTACATGATGTTACAATACTTTATTTGAAAAACTGTTTCTCTAGCTATTGAATAACACATGAATTATTATTGTACTCTAAACCATTTATAAATTATAGTAAATTCACTATTTAAAGCCCGTAATTTATTTAACCTCCCGTAACTCATAAGAGAGAGGAGATAGACCCGCTCTCAATCAATTTTGTTCTTGTCTCACCTTATACTAGACACCCTATCATTTTGATCGGAATAACTTGAAACACTCTGATTTTAATATTAGTGCTGTCCAATTTTGATGGCCATTTAGTCGTGCAATGACTTAATTTACCGATAGAATGTTTTTCCCAAATGCTGTCTTCTTATCTCCGGTAGTACGGGACAGATTCCTTAAAAGTGCAGGACATACTCTCCCGCTCATAGGTTGCATAACGAGCATTCCAAATTGCACTCTGTTCTATGGGATATATAGACAGGGCCGGTCCGAGCCATATGAGCGCCCTGTTTAGCGCCCCATTCTTTATTTTTGGCAGCATAAGTTCTTTCCACATTACCCAAGAGGTAGACTTTCAATGCGTTTTATTTTATTGAGGTATCCCCAGTAGGCCTAATCCTCGGTAACTTACATGCATATATAATATATGAAATGTAATTAATATTAATATAATTATATATACATATTTGTTAAAATAAAAAAAAAAATAGAAAATTAAAAATATAAAATATGAACAAAATATGTATAAATAAAAATTATTACTTCAAGGAACTTAATATAATTTTTTTTAAGTTAAAAAAAAGTAAAAACCGATGTTAAACTAGTTATAATAATTTTAAATAAAATAAAAAAATTTAAATGCAACGAAGACATGTGCAGAGAGGAAAAGTTCAATTTATGAAACTAACTTTTCTGGCCTTAGCTTTAGTAAATTCTGTTATAAGATCATCATAGTCTAAAGACTTTAATAACTCCCTTTCTATTTACATTATAGACAAACCTACCAATCTTTCCTGAGTCATGTTTGTCCTAAGGTAATTTTTTATTATCTTGAGTTTAGAAAAACTACGTTTTCCTGAAGCTACTATGATTGGCATTGTGTTTAAAATTTGGAGCGCAATAACTACATTGGGAGCAAGATCTTCTAGGATTGAACTAAATATAAAATTTAACACTTCTAAACATGAGCTTTCTGGTTTTACAAGCGGGGATAATACTGTTAACTCTTGATACAATTCTGTCCCATCTAAATCTTTAAAACCTCCAAAAGTTAAAACGATTTGCAAATTAAGGCATGAGGAACGTAAATTGTTATTCAAACATTCGCTTATGTTATTTAGAAATGAAAAATTTGTGTTGTATCCTTCAAGCTTCTCAAACCTTTCTGTAATTGATTGAATCGCTTGATCTAGTATTTGGAAATAAAACTCTACCTTAAATCTTTGCTTCGGTTCTAAAATAGTATATGATATAGATAACATGTAGGATCTCTCCTCTCGCCTTAAATAGTAGAGATTGTAGTTAAACTATTGAGATCACTAAAATAATTGAAGCGCTTAGAAGAAGTGACATTTTCAAACATTTGAGTAATCAGCATTTAACACATTTTGCCACTAATTTTATTGAAAAAGTGGTTGCACAACACCTTCACTTTTTTAAATAATAATCTAGAGGCGATAGAGAAAATCTTCTGGCATTTTAAGACTTTCCAGGAATTGCTCAGAAGCATATTTAAAGAACTCATTAGGTACACGATCTTCTCCAGGCGCCAATACAAGACCCTCAATTTGCACTGAAAATGGCATTGAGAGTTCGGACTAATTTCCAGAATATATTTTTGTACGCTTTATTTGCCTCTTGGTACAGTTGCTTAGCAAGGTCTGTTTTCGTACATCTGATCAAACTCAGGTGTCATAGACTTAGAGGATATTGCTGCATCTGGAATAATTTGTCTGCGCCCGGTATAGAATTAAATTTACCTGTAACAATAGAACTGAGCCCGCGATTCAAATTTAATTTGTATCTTATTAAATATTCCTTCATCCACTGTAATTTTAGCAGAAGTTGCTTGTCGCGAGATTTGGATTCCAGTAATGCCACCAGATTTACCGTAACAGTTAATGGTAGGTGATCGGAGTAAATCAGTTCATTTACTTGCAGATCCAATACACGCTCTAGCCAAACTCCACGAATAGGAAAATAATCAATCGTTGAAGCCGTTGATAAAAGTCAGACTACGAGTACTTAGTGTATCGCTTTCGGTTCGTTCATTCATCATCGTAAAGCTAACAGATTCGCACAATTCAATTAACTTCCTTCCATTTCTTTTCATTTTCTTATCTGTTGCTTATCTTCTAGCGTTTATCGATGTGGGTGAAGTCAGGCTCCAGATTTAAAAGTTGCGCTGTCCCAATTCTTGCATTAAGATAACCATCATGTTTACTTGGGGTGCGTGTTTAGCCTTCATAGCGAGCACATGCTAATTATTGTACAGTGTGTTTGCAGTGCATTCTAATAAGCGAAAAGTTATTTTTCATCATAATCAAGGGCATCGTATGCCCAAAACAAATACATCTTTTTAGTGAGACAGTAACTCTAATAAATTAACAAACAGTGGATACGAAAACCAAAATAATAATTTAATTTCTCCAGAATGCGCTCTCGAGTATACATCAAAAGAAATTAATACGAAAGTGTGTTCTCTATCAAGTGTAATCGCAAAACAACAACAAAGCGATAAGTTCTGGTGTAGTGATTCAATGTCACAAGTGATGGGCGAGTGCGAGAGCCTACAAGGCGTCATAACCAACGTTTTAAGTTCAAATATGGAGATCAACAACGAAGCTCCAAATAAAAGTGAGTGGAAAGTAGTGATCTCTAATCTCAGGCAAGCTGCGAATAATTATGGGAATAACAAAAGAAGGCGAAACAATGCAGATGATACTCAACCATCGTCATTATTGAACTTAGCAAATAATACGTTTGCAATATTATCAGATTTAAGTCAACCAGTTAATCTACCTGACAGCAAGAAACTTAGAAAAGATGCAAAACGAAGCGCCACTGAAGAGGAAAGCAAGAGATCACCGATCAGAGAAAACTCTGCCAACAATAAATCATTTTATCCACCTATATTTATTTTCGGTGCGTATTGTAGTTTAATTACTGATTTACTTAGACTTGCTGCGGTTGAATGCGAAGTAGATAATCTTAGACATAAAATTGTTAACTTAGGTTAACAACAAATGTATATATATAACTCGAATGTTCATAAAGTAATTATTGAGAAAATCCGCAAAACAGGCATAGTGGCATATTCCTTTTCACCCAAGGAAACAAAACGAGCAACGATTCTGCTAAAGGGTATTGATGGTGATACATCGGCTGATGGAATTAAAAAGCATTGGAGAAGCTGCTCCTAATATTAAAACAAGCTAAATAACACCATTTACAATAGCTAAAACTAAGGGGCTAGGTCTTAAACTCAACATTTTTGTAATTCAGTTAGAAATAGAAGAAACACTAGTGACCCGATGAGCATTAGATATCTTCTCCACCAAAAGGTGTACTGGGAAAGAAAACTTAACAATATGGTAATCCGTTGTTACCTTTGACAAAGGTTTGGACACACGGTAGAATGCTGTTCTTATAACAGTCGTTGCGTTTTATGTGGTCAACATCATGAATCAGAGGTTTGTATTCCATCTTTTAAGTCCCTAAAAGAAAATAATCAAGAGCTTCCTATTACAAAATGTGCAAATTGTAACGTAGAGGGCACTCAGCAAATTCTTCAAACTGTGGGACTTATAAAACACATGTGGTATCGCAATGGACCTATTATTGGTCTAAGGGTGTTGGCTTCTTTTGCTGACAGCCACTTCAACCTAATCTAACTAAAAACCTTCTAAAAGTTTGAAGCATTTGGCTAAAAAAAATTAAAACGGATTTTTCATAGATATCTAAATAGGGTTAACGCGGAATATCAAGAACTCTCAGCGCAGATTCAGAGCGTAAATAAAACTATAAAGGAAAGAGAATTCATGTAAGGTTTGAAAAAAAAAATAAAGCCTTCCCCACAAGCCTCTAAGGAAGTCGACAGGATAACGGACAGAAAACATTTTGGAACTGAAAACACATACTTACTCTTAATGGGAAAGAAGTAGCAGATGTTGAAGGAAAGCTTAACGCTTTCAAAACTGTTTATTCAAATTTATATTTACAAAAAACTCCTAATTTTGATATGTTTTTAACTGTTCTTTCGACAGTCAATGAGTTTGAAAATGGGAACATGAATGTACGTCTAACATTTTTTTCATCATCTAACACTACTTCAGATAACTTGGCTTTACCATTTACATCGCCAATTAAGGTGAATGTACTTAGAGTGAATATAGATAAAAAAAAATTGTATGGTATCAATAAAATCTCAAACTTCGTTCTGCGAAAATGCCCACACTCACTGGATGTTGCACTTTCCTGTATTTTTAATCATTGTATAAAAAACGGTTACTTTCCTACATTTTGGCAAAAAATCAAAAGTTATGCCAATTGCAAAAAAGAAAAGTGCAAAAGACATTAAAGATTTTCACCCAATCTCCTTACTTTCGAATGTATGGAATCTTTTTGAAAGAGTGCTAGCTGAAAGCATAGATAGTTTCTGTTATGAAATGAATGTTATTCCACACAATCAATTTGGTTTCAGAACAAATTACTCAACCGAACATTGCTAACTGTTACTAAATAAAAAGATTATTCAAAATCTTAGAAACAAGAATTATTCTGTAGTTTTAGATATAGACTTGCGGGCAGCTTTTGACTCAATCTGGCACAAGGGACTTATTTTTAAATTGATAAGGTTTAATTTTCCTGCTGCCCTTAATAAAATGATTAGTAGTTTTCTAAGTGTTTTTGTTTATATCGCTTCTGAATATTCAGAAGAATTTATATATATATTTTTTTTTGCCTACTCTGTGAACCTTAAGAGTTCAGAACGTTACTCCCACTTTATTAGGGATTGGTTAGAATATGAGGGATAGTGCAACATACGATTCATTCCAGATGGATTGTAACTTTTATGCATGATTCTCTTTTTTTTGTTAGTTCGATTTCAGTGCACTTTGCCACTCCTTAATAGACTATGTGATTTACATTTTATCACATTATTTAAGTTCATAAATTACATTTAAACTAGAAAGCTAATTCTTTAAAGTCGTAAATATAATTTATGTCATCATATTCTAATTTTCAGAAATTCACAGTCAGTCCGGATAGAGTAATACCTCTTCATTACGGTGACCGTTTTATTCCACGGCGGTACGCCCTAAAAGAGAAGGGTACAAATGAAACCTTTCTTTTCAAAGGAGGAAAGGAAGATTTCTTAAGCACGGTAAGCCCAACATTCCAATGGCTTATGGTGATAAACGGCTATCGCACATCAAGGATTAGTTTAAAGATTTTGCAATTGCAAAACATTGAAAATGTTTTACAAAAGAGTAAAAGTATTATTTTGAAGTTTATTTAATGAACTGATTAAATTGCTATGCGACTTTGAAATAATACAAACAACAGAACAAAATATGATACAACGTTTTATTATTATAAGCCATCGGTAGATACATACATTATTCTATTCTGACAAAATTAAAATTTCTAATTATCCAGCGGTTTTACCCCAGTCATTGGATGTACAAAGGCCTCAAAATGGTTATGAATAGATCTTTTGGCATAAAACAGCGGCGAGTATTAGAGTTTTCTGATTTGTCAGCAAAGGGGGCACTTCTTTCGAGCTCCGATATTTTGCCAACAATACCTATTTATGAATTTATATACGGGAGTCTCAATGGATTCGATTGGCCATGCATGCCTCGTTTGAAGCCAATGGCATGTGCAGATACAACTCATGATTTACCTTTCTTTGATATGTTTTCTGGTCAGTCAGAATGTTTTCTGGTTAGATTGTTTTGGGTTTTTTTTTAAACTCTCGTCTTGCTTCCAGACTTAAATCTTATTGACTGGTCTGTGGATGGTCAAATTGCAGCGTCATTTGGCCGCGACCTTGTTCTTTGGAATCCTTCCTTGGACCTAACTCTTGTTTATAGAATACGTAATTCCAAGTCCATTGCATATTGCCCAAAGGGAAAATTTCTGGGAATTGGCAGTAAGAACT
Source organism: Pocota personata (assembly GCA_963082735.1). NCBI lineage: Eukaryota > Metazoa > Arthropoda > Insecta > Diptera > Syrphidae > Pocota > Pocota personata. The sequence continues at coordinate 87,085,725 of OY720431.1, forward strand.
TTGATTGGCCAGGTAAAATTTGAATTTGAATCCATATCTGCTTGCATTTACTTATTGACACAATTTTAGTTTTTGAGCTGTGGGACTTACAGCACTATAAAGAACTTTGTATACATAATGGACATGTTTTCAATAATACACATTGTGTAGTTCTATGCATAGAATGGGCTCATTCCGGGAAAGTTGTTCTATGTGGTACAGAAACTGGATGGGTTTACGTATTCAGTGCACCGGAATTAAATGTCCTTAGAGTTCTAAAGAATCACAAAGAACCTGTTTTTATGATCAAGTTTTCTCCAACGATGCGTTATTTAGCTACTTCAGATACTGAGGGTAATATCTACGTATACAATTGGCCGTCTTGTGATATACACGTGGTACTTAGATCGAAACGCAAACTGCGTGTTGTTATAGATTGGCATCCTTGGAACGGAACAGATCTGGCTGTTTGTTGGTAGATGTAGATTGTAAGTACAAGATATAATTTCATTTTTATTTTTTTCAGCTGAGGATTCTCCAGCATCGATTGTTATACTGCACGTCCCGTCGAGAGAAATAGTTGCTTATTATCAGCGCAAAGATAGGAAAATTGAGATTGATTTCATAACATTCAATAAGCTAACTGGCGAATTACTTGTAAGCTACTCGGATAAAGGTGAGCAGGCGATCTAACAATCCCTATCGAACGGTTACGGCCCGTGAAGAAGATTCAAATTCAACAACGTAGTTACATCCGAATATATCACTATTTTCGAAGTATATTTTTAAGCATTTTAGACTAAATAAATAGGTAGCGGTTCGCTTACTGGCTAATTAGTTACTTTGCTAGGGACCGTAAAGTAGATACAATTTCATTAGTATTGATTGACCTTGGTATGTCTTCCCCTACGTAGCCGTAGGCTTGTTAATTAGATGCTCTTTCCTCGATCTTGAAGAAATTTGATTACAAAAACTATTGACTCGGCGTGAATGTCGCCATTTATAATTCAACTCGGATTCTAATAATACTTTTAATACAAATGCACATTAATTTTTTTTGTGGAAAGTGATTTACAAATGCGTTTTTTTTTTGACAACTCATTCATCACCTAGCCCTGCGATCATGGGGAAGCCTTAAAGAAACACATCCATTTACCTACATATTACAAAATAACTGTTCAATTCTTATTTTTTGTTAGCTTGTACCGGAACCCTGTCTGTATGAGCTCTCTAATCTCGAGAATCGCTAAACGGGTTTTGAAGACATTTTCACTATCCTACAGCTTATTTTTTAGAAAAGTTTGAATATATATAAACAAAATATTTGTGGTCCTCGCATAAAAATTGTTGTTGATACTTACCTTGCAACATGAATTGTAGTTTTAATTTTTGGGAGGATAATAGACCTAGATCCACTGAAGAAAAACAAAATTTTAGACCTTTCCCCCATCATCTTAAAAAATGGAGCTCAATTTCGACTTTTCGCAATATATACTGTGTTACATAATAGGACAAAATTCATTAAGATGAATATTATAGCTAGCCAATCTTAAATATCAATCTTCGGCCAAAAATTTGTAGCCTATTCCCTTTTGCGTGGCAATATGTGCTTACGAAACGGTGTTGATTTGAAGTATCTCGAACTGATACCGATAGAGGCAATAATTATTCAGATTTAAATATGTTTTTCTACGTGCTTTCTACTAACAATCTCAAAAGTTTTCCTACATTCCTTTTTAAAAAGGTGAAATTAGAACAATTTCTATCACAAAATTTATAATATAGATAGTTTTCTCATATGATCTTATTATCTCATCAAATTCTGATACCATTCACCTCTATTCCTTACAATTTCATACGACAACGAAAGCTAAATTCTTCACTCAAAAAACTCGTCAACTTCAATTTTTGATAAGCATACATCCTAAAACTAAATAAATTGTACGCGATGTTAACTTTTGCCATATTTTTGGTAACACACACATTAACATCGAAAATGTGCCCACATAGTTCTACGTCGAAGTCTTCAGCTGTCTCATAAAATCCATCACAATTGTGGCCCAGTAGAACTCCTCGTCGTCACCTTCATAGAAAAATAATGAATTACACCCACTTCGTAAAAAAATAAACAAACTGTGGCATGCATATCTTAAAACTCGATCTGATTTTGACTTTTCCATATACCAGAACACATATATTTACTACACTTTTTTCGAACTCTGCGAATATCCCGACCGAATGCAATGTTATCTCATATCCGACTCCAAACGTTTTTACCATTTCATTAAAGCCAAATAAAAATGGGATAGCTACCCCTCTATTCGAAAATTGTCTAATACTTCTTTTGACGATCCCGAAATAATCACAAACCTATTTGCTTATTTTTTCCTAGAACCTGATTATTATCACTTCTCTTAAATGAGAGAGGTAAATCTACAACGAACGTAACGGAGTTGGTATCTAGTACTCTCTGCGCATTGTAGAATGGCAAGGAAATTGATGGAGTTGCTTCCGATTTTAATAAAGCTTTCGAATAAATCTCGCATGGAACCACGTCTTTCAAAATTAAAGCTCTTGGTTTTCAATTATGTGGGCCAAATTTTTCTTGGAACAACGGTGGTACAAAGCCTTTTTTAGATCTTCTGTGACCAACCCCATTATATTCACCGCCGGAGTCTCTCACGGCAGCCACCTTGATCCTTTGATATTCATATTGTCAATTAATGACGTGGATTCTATCGTAGAAGACTCTTATTTATGTGTCTATGTCGATGACTTGAAAATCTTTTACAATACAACATATCATCTTCCGATGACTCTCGCCCACTGCAATATGATTTCATCTAATTTTCAACCTGGTTGCCAAGAGAATTTTCTTGAGCTCAATGTCAATAAATGTCATATATGTATTCCCGAAAACGTCTTCCACCACCTATATTTGCGACGAACCTATCCTCTCTGACACTTCATTGCGTGATTTGATTTAATTTTCACTCCCACATTGTTAACATTATAAGCAGAGCCAATTCTTCGTGAAACGGTTGTTTAAGGAATTCTCGAATTAATATGTCACGCAAACCATTTACAATACATCTTGTCCTGCTCATCCTTGAATATGTGATATGAAAATTTAAATTAAATTTCTTTACAATTTGAATAGATTTTTCCTACTTTTGTTAATTCCTTCAACTTTAACATCATTCTGTGACAAAAATTCGCTAATATATATACTGAGTTAAGTAGCCAGACTCTAAAAAGAATTATTAAAGAGCTGATAAAGATTTGATAAAGATATAGCCAAGCATGGTATGGATGGTAGCAAAAAAAAATATACTACAGTGTATATCTATATGTTTTATATATGCATGCTAGATATAGCCAAGTCGAACTTGTTCACTATATTTTATGATATTAATTCACTGTGTATATCCATACGAGTATGTATACATTTAGCCAGTCCACACCTTGTTTAGTAATACTACATTCATCAAAATCTTGAGATATATATATAATTCTTGCCACACATACCTACATATGTGTGGCTAAATCGATAGGTGTAGAAATCAAAAAAATGAGCGGAGAGGTATGTTATTTAGATAGATTTGTGAACATATGTATATAATTACATTATTTATGTTTTTTATTAATAAAGTCAGTCCTTATATACATATGTATATATAGGATATATATATATATATATGTACCCTCATACATATATTGTTTACAGATGCTGATGGATGCATTCATTCTGAGATTCTAGTCATGTCTTCCCTTGATCGCGTAGTTGATGTTCTCCGCTTACCTGACAGCCGTGTTCGATTTATGATGTGGAGCCCGAATGGAATGCAATTGGCTACTGCTAGTAATGACGAAACTTTAACAATTTGGAATTTTATAGCCAGTCGTGAAAAAGATCGTCTTGGTCGATCAGTTGACAAAATTCAAACATTTTGCCCTGAAATCAAACAATCTAAATTTACGTTTGATCTGAACTATGGAAGAGAATTTAGTAAATGGTTATCGATGAAGTGAAATTAAAATAATATGTAATTCATTGTTGTAATTGTGTATTTTACTTAATTTATAAATCTTGTTAATGTTCGATTTGTATGTATATGTATTGAATAAAACTTGGCTTTAATTGTAGAATACGAGTAGTAAATCTTGAAAAATTGCACCTGGCTTTAATAAGAGATCGAGTCGATCGATCAATTCTAAGGAAACAACACATATTCTTCGGTATGTCAGGATTTTCAGAAAGGAAGGGGGGGGGGGTCTATCTATGCACAAGACTGCAGGCTGAACGACTGGGCAGATTTTCTTCAAACTTCATATCCACGATGACGTACCAGGTTTTTTCCAAAGAATGTGTTTAACTGACAGACAGAATTGAGATACCCACTTTTTTTGGTTTCTCTGTTATAGTAATGTCGGGTGTGATCAAAATTTCGAGATCTAAAATTGTCAGGAAACCAATACTTGCCTTTATAAGTGCAAGTAAACATTTTATGAGAAAGCATCGTTAGTTTTAACAAAATAAAGGAATTACTAATGCAAACGCAGCGTATATAAGTTAATAACCTTCACATTGAGTGGTATGCATAAAACCGAAGTACTTACTTCAAGTAAAAAGTTTAAGTAAATGCTAAAATTTAAGTAGAGGCTCCGATTTTCAGTATTTACTTCGTTTCGTATGCATAAAAAGAAGTTTTTACTTAATTGCAAACACTTTAAGTAAATACTGAATTCATCCAAGTAAATACTTAAAATTCATCGTAAATACTTTTTTTTCTTAATTTTGTTTACAATCTAATAAATTGTTTTGAAAAATTTGAGGTTTCAACAGTTACAATTACTTAGTTTTTTATTGTAAACATCTATCACCTTGAGCTTTTTCGTCATTCTTAATTGGTTTCTTCAAGTGAAAAGTAAAGTGATGGCAACTAAAGGGCATACAAATTTGTCTATTAGCCAAATGCATCTTGTATTTGTGCAAACATTAAAAGTGCATTCTGTTTTATTGAATAAATCTCAGCAACCATCAATTAAAAGTGCTAAGACAGAAGCAGTAGAATTATTCATTGATGAATATAAAAACGAAACGGGTGTTAAGCTAAATGCAGACCAAATAAAAAAAAATTAATAATTTCAAAAACGATATTAAAAAAAAAACCGATATGTAGAAAACGGGAAATAAGCCCATTAAACTAAAAGGATGGGAGACTATTTTCCTCGATATTCTCAACGCCGATGAAAATCCAACGATCACTTGTATTCCTGGTAAGTATTGAAATAAAAACTATACATGACCAATAACCAAGGACGGGCGGAAGAAGATGCATCTAACAGCTCAACTTCTACAAAACGCAGCATCCAAAGAAGAGACGGAAGGAGTTCCAGCACAAAAAAAAGACGAAAGTTAAAAGAAACACAAGAAACAAAAAATCTTACAAATGGTGTGCTCCAGCGTTTGGTTTTGCTGAAGCAATTAAAACTTATTCGGATGGAGCAAGGAAAAATTGAAAGAAGAAAATACAGCGACAATGAAGAACGAAGAACTTACTCTTCTTATAGCCCCACCAATATTATAACAGATAGTAGTGGATCAACTTTTTTTAATTTATAAAAAAAAAAAACATTTTTCAAATTTATTTGAATAAAAAAAATACATTTCTACAAATTAAAATTATTGTATATCATTTGTGCAAATTCGATTCTTTTCATTTGGCCTAATCTTCGAATTTGAAGAGAGTTGTTCGATAAATGTTCACTTTCAGCAAGGGATGTATTATTTTCTGTTTCTTCAAATGGTTGCAAATCTTCAATGTCCTTTAAATATTTTGCAACGTTGTGCAAGACAAAGCAGGCTACTATTAAATTTGGAATATTTTAAAAATTTAGCCGTACGCAATTTTGAAGAATTGGAAATCTTCTCTTCAACTGACCGAAACTTCTTTCTATTACAACTCTCTCTTTACAGTGGAGTTTATTAAATGCTTTTTCTTGAGTTGTCCCTGCATTTTTAAAAGGGGTCATAAGCCACAGTGTAATTAAATAGTCCTCATCTCCGAGCAAAACAACGTCTGTTGAATTTCGCATAATTGATTCCACGGCGCTATTTCTCCAAATTCTGGAATCGTGGACTGAGAATGGTAAAATATTCAATCGCATTGAATGTCGCTTGAATATTTATAGAAGCATAACCTTTTCGGTTTATGTATTCTTCTGGATGAGAATGTGGTTTCAAAATTTCCACATAAGTACAGTCTAAGGCTCCTATGCATGTTGGGAAACGATATGTGCCACTCCATTCTGTTTTCGCTCTTAACTGTTCCTCATAGTTCGATGGAAATTTGATCCAATTTGATGCCTTATCTTTTATGAGTTTTGAAACACAGTTAATTATTCGAGAGACAGTACTCTGGTGCACGACTATATCTTCACCAACACCAATTTGAAATCCAGGATCTATAATGTACCGCAAAAATTTCCGCATCTTTTTGAGATGGGTAGTAGCACATCCCCTTGTTTCAGTTTGAAAAACGGTGAAAATATAATATAATAATAATAATAATAATAATAATAACAATAACAATAATAATAATAATAATAATAATAATAATAACAATAATAATAGTAATAATAATAATAATAGTAATAATAGTAATAATAATAATAATAATAATAATAATAATAATAATAATAATAATAATAATAATAATAATAATAATAATAATAATAATAATAATAATAATAATAATAATAATAATAAAAATAATAATAATAATAATAATAATAATAACAATAATAATAATAATAATAATAATAATAGTAATAATAATAATAATAATAGTAATAATAATAATAATAATAATAATAATAATAATAATAATAATAATATTAATAATAATAATAATAATAATAATAATAATAATAATAATAATAATAATAATAATAATAATAATAATAATAATAATAATAACAATAATAATAATAATAATAATAATAATAATAATAGTAATAATAATAATAATAGTAATAATAATAATAATAATAATAATAATAATAATAATAATAATAATAATAATTATAATAATAATAATAATAATAATAATAATAATAATAATAATAATATTAATAATAATAATAATAATAATAATAATAATAATAATAATAATAATAATAATAATAATAATAATAATATTAATAATAATAATAATGTTGACGCTGACGTCACCATGGTCCAGATCTCTGTATCCACCCACGCACGGAGTAATTTTCCAAAAGGGAAATTATGTCAAATCGATGAATTACTCCGAATGTCAACTTATATACATATGTACGATCCATATATAAAGAACAAACAAGAAACCGAATAAAAACACAGAATTTGTAACGTTGAAAGAAAGTGGTTTTATTTGCAGTCCAGTTAAAGTTGTACATCTTTTCTTTCAGTTAGATTTAAAGTTACGTTTTCTTTGACCGTTTTTATTTCTCTCCGTTCGAGACGAGAACATTTGGTCCAATCAAGCCGGATTAGCTTTTTTGTAACTTAATTTAATTTTTTCTCAACACTGTTGTGTGGATTTGCAAATAAAATAAGAATTAAAATTGTGTGCTGTGATTTGATTTGCTGGATTCGATTATTTTGGATTTGCTGGATTCGATTACTGGGGATTTGCTGAATTTTTGCTGATTTTGGTGATTGTGCTGTTTTTACCATTTGGAAGACTTGTGTGTGCAACTGGGAGACTTGGGCTGCAACAACGATCCATTGAACTTTGGACAGTCATCTGCTGAAACATCAACTTTTCACAAGTAAGTGAATTTTATTTTACTTTTTTGTGGCATATATATATATTTAAGAGTGCTAAAATTAAAACAAAATTAGTAAAATGAAAAGTACAAAGTTATCCCGAGTATTCTCACAACTCGAAAAGGACGTCTCAAATTTCTCCAAAAGAGGTTCCAATACACGCACGGCGAATTATTTGGTAGGCCGCTTGTCTCTTTTAGAGAAAACAATGGTGTCGGCAGCTGAAATATATGAAAAGTGTATTAGTGAGCTGGAAAAAGATGAAAAGGGTGATGAGATTGAGACTACTTACGAGCAAATTCGAGAGTTGTATTTTGAGTATAGGGGTGATTTATTAGACACAATCGACAAGGTCAAAGCAAAGGACAACTCCAATATGGACGTCACTAATATGGACTCAGACAACACTAAATCATCCCATAATGCGGATTTAAGGATGAAGAATATTCCGGTGCCAGTGTTTTCAGGGAGTTACGAGTCTTGGCGAGGTTTTCACCATTTGTTTGTGTCTCTTGTTCACCACAATTCATCGTTGTCGGAAATCCAGAAGATGCACTATCTTAAAACAAGTGTCTCTGGAGAAGCCGAGAAGATTTTAGCGCATTTGGGTATTGCTAACGGCAATTACGCTAAGGCATAGGCTATCCTTCAAGACAGGTACGATCATCAACGGTTTTTGTTGAACACTCAACTCAAGTGTCTATTTAATTTGGCGACGATAACCCAAGAGCGAGCTGAATCCATCAAAGAGCTGTTAGATACATCAACAGAAGTGGTGCACAGTTTGGACAACTTGAAGGTGCCCGTACAACACTGGGACGTGATATTAGTTTACGTTCCGCTGCAAAAACTTCCTTCAAAAACACAACAGCTTTGGGAGGAGAAACTGGGATCCAAGGAAAACAGCAAGGAGCTACCCACTTTTGCGGAATTTACCCAATTTCTTGAAACAAGATTCCGTACGTTGGAGGCGGTTAATTATCAGCAGGGTCGACCACCAGTGGATTCGTCCAAAAAGGTTGCACAGCGAAACTCGTTCCATGTTCAACCAAGTACCTCGAAGTTCACTTGCAAACTTTGTAACAAAGGTCAGCACGCTATCAGAAAGTGTAATAAGTTTCTGAAAATGAGCATTTCTGATAAACAGCAAAATGTGAACAAATTAGGTCTATGTATTAACTGTTTAGCGTATAGTCATTCGTCACAACAATGTCCTAGTTCACGTAGATGTTATTATTGTCAACAGCCACATCATTCGCTTTTACACAATAACCCATTCAATTTTAACCCTCATTCTTCTAACAATACAAATCAATTTCCAAATTCACACCCAACTAACGCACATATTCAAGGGGTCCAACCACCACATCAAAAACAAACATATATAGGTATTACCTCAACATTTAACAGCGAAGCTCCAACTTTCCATCCATCCAATAAAGAACAACCTTCAACCAGTTCTGGCGCGAGAAACCACCACGCAACACATGACGCCAACACACAGGTTTTGCTAGCAACAGCCATTGCAAAGGTAAAGACGTCTTCAGGAGATAGTTTACTTCTCCGGGCATTGCTGGATTCTGGTTCGGAGGCTTCTTTCATTACGGAGTCTGCAGTTCAACTCCTCCGCTTGAAACCAAAATCCACTAATGTCGAGGTGTCCGGGTTAGGGTTGGTCAACAGTGGCACTTGCAAAAGGGTCGTAGATATCACTATTGCGTCGTATTATACAGCCTTCGAAACGACCAAACAGGCGTTGATATTCCAGTCACTGTCTGGGCATCTCCCGGCCCGAATCCTTTCCGTAGGCGATTGGAGGCACCTCAGCGGTTTACAATTAGCAGACCCATCATTTTACACGCCAGCCAAAATCGATCTGCTGTTGGGCAGTGATGTATTAGCCGACATAATGCTGCCAGAGTTGGTGCGTCATCCAGATAAGACCATGCCTGTTGCTCAGAAAACCAAGTTGGGATGGATTTTGTTCGGCAGATCACCAATTGAACCTCGATCCATCAGGACCTTCTTTCAAACATCCAACGTCGATGCACAACTTCGAAGATTCTGGGAACTTGAGAAAACTCCATTCGAGCGGTATGCCACCACCGAAGACGATGCTTGCGCAGAACATTTTGTCCAAAATGTAAGGCGTATGGTAGATGGACGCTATCAAGTAGCACTTCCGTTCAAGGAAAATGTTCATCCTGTATTAGGCAGGTCACGTGAAGGAGCTCTTCAACGTTTCAAATCCCTGGAGAGACGTCTAGCAGAAGATCATCAACTGCATGACAAGTACGCTTCATGCATTGAGGAGTACCTGCAATTGGGTCACATGAGCGAAGTTGATGAAGACGACGTATGCAACAGAGGTCATTACTTTCTGCCACATCATGCCGCCTTAAAGGAAACCAGCTCGACAACAAAACTGAGGGTCGTGTTTGATGCATCATATAGGACATCTGACGGGTCCTCTTTAAATGATCATCTGATGACTGGCCCGTTTTTGCAACACAATGTCACTGATGTTACACTTCGATGGAGACTGTACCGTTTCTCTTTTTCAGTGGATATTGAGAAAATGTACCGGCAAATATGGGTAACGGAGTTTGACTCAAACTACCAACTGATTTTCTGGCGCAAGCGTCCTACGGACCAATTGAAGATTTTTCGGCTCAAAACGGTAACGTTTGGAACGGCTTCAGCTCCTTACCTAGCGATTCGGACACTGATGGAAACAGCGAAAGCGGCAGAAGTTCAATATCCGAAGGCTGCGAAGATGATTCCATTGAAGAAGCTGAAACTAAAAGAAAGGAGGTTAAGGCCGTTTTAGAAAATGCCGGTTTCAACTTACGAAAATGGACAGCGAACGCAGAAGAGCTTCTAAAGGAAATTCCAATCCAGGATCGAGAGGCATCGTTAGCAGTTCCTTCGGAAGGCTCAGACCGAATAAAAACATTGGGCATTCATTGGCTTCTTCGTACTGCTTGTACGACGATTTACCGGTCATTAATAAAATACGGATTCCAAGGTGGGTTCAAATAGTTGGCATGAAGAACCGTGTAGAGTTGCACGGCTTTAGCGACGCGTCGGAGAAGGCGTACGGAGCAGCAGTTTACCTTCGGGCGGAAGATAGCCAAGGTATCGTCCATATGCACCTCATAATGTCGAAGTCCAAGGTCGCACCAGTACAACCGGGCAGTCTACCCCGCTTAGAGCTCTGCGGTGCTGTCATGGTAGCCAAATTGCTTCGCTACGTAGCACACACACTCGAGCTAAAGGATACCACGATGCACGCATGGACAGACTCTACAATAATATTGTCTTGGATTCTTGCACCGGCTTCACGATGGGAGACATTCATCAGGAATCGAGTAGGGGAGATCCAACGGCTGACGGAGGTGCATATGTGGAAGCACGTCCCAACTAAACTCAATGCAGCCGATTTAACGTCCAGAGGTATGCTGCCATCGGCATTAGTTGCTGAGACACTGTGGTGGAATGGACCGGAATTTCTCCATTCGACTTGGATCTTCGAGTTGCCAGCGCAACCAACAAGTCTCACTACAGAGGAAGGCAAAAGGAAAATTCAAGTTCATTGTTCTGGATTGGTAGAAAATACTCTTATCCAACTGACTCATCGATTTTCAAATTTAACCCGACTGATCCGCGTAGCAGCCTGGTGTAAGCGCTTTGTCAACAACGCGAAGGCATACTGCTCCAACCGTTACGTCGGATCACTTTCACCGAACGAACTGGACAACGCTAGAAAAATAATTGCGCGCTGCGCTCAGCAAGAAATGTTCACTGAAGGCACGAAATCCAAAGGTATGGGATCCTTGAATCCATTCGTAGACGGAGAAGGAATTCTTCGGGTTGGCGGAAGGTTAAGTCATGCAAACATTCCCTATGACCAACAGCATCCTATAATTTTGGAACCCAGACATCATTTCACCAAACTCATTATTCGCGACTCTCATGAAAGGTCACTGCACGGAGGAATCCAGCTTATGATGGTACATATACGACGAAAATATTGGGTATTCCAAATCAAACGAGCTGTAAAGAAACACATTAACAGCTGTACAACATGCTACAGATTTCGGAGTCAGACTTCACAACAGCTAATGGGAGAATTACCTGCACCCCGAATCACGGTATCAAGACCTTTCTCCCACACAGGTATTGATTATGGAGGACCTATTAACATCCGGGCATGGAAGGGTCGAGGATCTAAATGCCACAAGGGGTACATGGCGGTGTTCGTTTGCCTAGCCAGAAAAGCCATCCACTTAGAAGCTGTAAGTGATCTTACTACCCAAGCCTTCTTAGCGTCCTTTAGAATATTTGCAGCACGACGAGGGGTCTGCGGACAAATCTATAGCGATTGCGGAACCAACTTCGTGGGAGCCGAGGCAGAACTACGCCGCCTAATGAAAAACGCCATCCAAGACTGGAAGGAGATAGCGGATATAATATCAGCAGAAGGAACCCAGTGGAACTTCATTCCTCCAGCTTCCCCCCATTTCGGAGGATTATGGGAAGCAGGGGTCAAGAGCGTCAAATACCACTTAAAACGGATTGTCGGAAATGGTACACTAACCTTTGAGGAGCTCGCCATGCTTTTGACGCAAATCGAAGCGTGTTTAAATTCGAGGCCTCTGTGCCCTCTAACCGAAAACCCCGATGACTTCGAACCACTAACTCCTGCACACTTCTTGATAGGAGCGACGTTGTTCACCGTACCAGAGCCAGATATGTCCATAGGCAAACAAGGACACATCGACAGATGGAAAGCAGTTCAAGCGCATATGCAAACGTTCTGGAAGCAATGGCAAGGAGAATATTTAGCTCGCCTGCAGCAACGCCCAAAATGGTTGAAGTCACAACCTCAACTTAAAATAGCAGACCTAATTCTCTTAAAAGATGAACGACTTCCCCCCGCGAAATGGAGTTTAGGCCGCATTCAAGAAACCTACCCAGGAACAGACAAAGTTACACGCGTCGTCAAAGTGAAAACGCAACAGGGAATTCTAAAACGACCAATAACAAAACTCTGTCCGCTACCAACGAACGAACCGCAAACCGTCACAAATGCAACATAAATTCAACACAACCAGTAAACACAAAACTTTTCATTCATCCATTCAAAAAAAATAAAAAATCATACCACATTAACACATTTTCAAATCAACGGACGATAGCTTGTTCACACCACTGTCATCAAACAAACACAATTCAAACCCACTCAGATCTAAATTCAAAATTACTCAACACTCACTCTCAACCAAACCCGTCCGTAACTGCAACCCAAACCACGTACACACTTTCATACAGTCCACTCCCTCACACTTGCTCATTCACTCAATCAACAAATACCACACATAAGAAAACACACAATCAATTCATCATACACACTCATCCAAACTCATTTCTTCAAAGCACCCAACTACTGAAGAACTCCATTCATCATTCACCACACACACACACATGCATGCACATCATCGATGGACGCCAGCAAAAATACAACTCCAATATTTTTATTATTTTTTTATACAAATGAATTACTACACATATACTATAAACTTACTCACCTGGATTACATTGGATTAAAATCTTTCAATTTAATAACAATTATCAACGATTTAACACACGCACCACCGAAACTAAACATAGACGTCACGACATAACATACGCCAAGAACAACTGCAGCAGGAGAGCTTACTAGCATCGCCATACAGTCATCGTATCTGACGTCAACACCAACTGAGCATTGCCTTCGCAACAACAACAACAACACCACATAACAGCGGGAGGATAAACAAAACAGAGAAGAAAAATAAAGTCACCTGCGCTCGCAAATGAACGGGATCATGTGTGAGATTGACTGCTAGAGTTGTTGATAGGCATTCCCTCGTAGATTTGTCCGTTACTGTTTCTTGTGTCACTGTTTATCGTTTACCATATACAATAATCTGTTGTTTCTTTTCATGTACCCAAACGCATGCATTGTACATATACCAACAAGTTAGACAGCAGATCGGCGAGAACCATATGGTCAAATAGTATGAAGACAGAAGAAGCAAGGAGCGTGCAAATTAAGAACGTAGTTCATCGTTGGGGGAGAATGTTGACGCTGACGCCACCATGGTCCAGATCTCTGTATCCACCCACGCACGGAGTAATTTCCCAAAAGGGAAATTATGTCAAATCGATGAATTACTCCGAATGTCAATTTATATACATATTGTAATATGCGAGCTACGGCTAGCGTAGTAGATAAAACAATATTCTGTGAAATTATTTCTTTATTTTCTAGTATATAGAACAATTCAGGTTCACACTATACTATTCTTCGCAATTCTTTTCTTACAAGGTCTCTGTCCTCTCAAATCACTTTATCTCCTTTCAATTATTTAATTCACAAATCCAAACTAATTACTTCTTCTTGTTAAATCTCAACTTTAAATTTATCACAAAATTACAACTTCGCCCATTATCACTTTTCTAATCTCTTCGCCACAGTTTAGAAACTACTGCCCCATTTTGATCGCCATCTGTCCTTATATAGCAGAAGTTTCTGATAGCCAGAAACTTCTAGCAAATTCTTCGACCACTTGAACAAGAGAAATTCCAAGATGACAATCATTCTTGCAGTTATAATTCCCTCTCATCCGTGATATTATCCGTCTCTTTCGTAGAAATGAACTGTGGAAACCGCAGACACGAACCGCGAATGAAATGACACTTCGAACCAAAATTCTGCCAGAATGAAAAGACACTTCGGAATTTGTTGCATCATACTTTTAGGGAGCGTAGTTATTATTATGCTACACTGCCCCTCTCTTAGACGTGTTCGTCCCGAACAAGTGCATCCTCATTTCAGCCATTGTATCGACTCAGTCGGTCCACATGAACCACTTTCATTTTGGCCCTTGGGCCTCGCTGGATGCGGTAGACAACATCGTTGATGCGGGTTACTATTCTGTAGGGACCTTCCCAGTTCCGCTGCAATTTAGGTGATTTCCCCTTTTGGCGATGGGGATTATACAGCCACACCAGATCTCCTTCCTGGAATCCTGACGTTGTTGCCCTGGCATCATACCTGGTCTTCATGCGGTCGCTCGTCATCTTAATCTGGCTTCTGGTCCTTTGGTGTATGTCCCTAAGCCTTTCCCTAAGGTCCGCCACGTACTTTTCCTCATTTCTGGGCTCATTGGTAGGAGATCCAAATTTCACCTCACTGGGTAAACGAGCTATTCCACCAAATAAGATTTCGAACGGCGTATGTCGAGTAGTGCAATGCACGGCACTTCTATAGGCCATCAAAAACAAGGGAATATGCCGGTCCCAATCCCGTTGGTAGTCACCTACGACCTTCGAGAGATGATCGTCCAAAGTCCTATTAAAACGCTCCACCATACCGTCCGACTGTGGATGAAGCGGGGTTGTCCTTGTCTTTTTGATTCCGAGTAGTTGACACATCTCTTGGAAGATTCTTGACTCGAAGTTCCGCCCTTGGTTAGAATGCAATTCCAAGGGCACACCGAATCTGCTCAACCAATTGTAGACGATCTGCTCCGCCACGGTTCTGGCTTCCTGGTTAGGGATCGGAAACGCTTCCGGCCACTTACTGAAGTAGTCCATTACTACGAGTATATACCGATTTCCATTGTCGGTTTCCGGAAAGGGGCCTGCGATGACAATGGCGATTCGTTCGAAAGGTGCTCCCACGTTGTATTGGTGCATCTTACCTCGAGTTTTGATTCTCGGACCCTTGCTAGCTGCACACACGTCGCATTTTCTGCACCAGTCTTCGACATCTTCCTTCGCTATTAACCAATAAAAACGTTCTCGTACCTTTTCTAGTTTCTTATTCACTCCCAAGTGGCCTCCGGACGCCCCGCCATGCATTTCCTGTAACACCCCTTTACCTTCGTCCGTGGTACGACAAGCTGCATTACAAACGACTTTCCGTCGGAGGATTTCCATTTTCTTCTCAGAACACCTTCTTGGACATGGAGGGAGTCCCACTGCGCAAAATATGCCTTTAAGGTCGGGCTTCTTTGAGAGATGTCCTGATGCTCCGGTTTCTCCATGTTCTCCTTCCAGGCCAGAATCGGCTCGATATCCGGGTCTTCCTTCTGAGCGTTCCGGATCTCATCTACGCTCCAGCCGGCGATAGGTTCGGCTCTCATTCTTTGGATGGAAACCAGCTCCCGTTCTTTCTGACGCGCACAATGTTTACAATTCGTTCTGCATATTCTCTGGGACAGTGCATCCGCATTAGAGTGGAGTTTTCCTTTACGATGCTGTATTTCGTAGTCGTAGATTTGCAGCCTTTCGATCTATCTTGCGACCTGACCCTCAGGACTCTTGAACTGTAATAGCCATTTTAAGGCTGCATGGTCTGTGCGAAGAACGAACTTCCTCCCATAGAGGTATTTGTGAATATGCTTCGTAGCCAAGATCAAAGCTAGAAGTTCCCGCCTTGTCACGTAGTAGTTCCTTTCTGGCTTAGAGAGCACCTTGCTGAAGTAACAACCACCTTCTCTTGGCCATCGTGCACCTGGGAGAGTACGGCTCCTACCCCGACATTACTAGCATCTTCATCCACAACGAACGTTTCCCCGGGAGTGTGGTAAGCTACTATCGGGGCATCGCATAGCCGTTGTTTAAGTGCCTTGAAGCTCTTCTCGCACTCAATTGACCATTTGAATTGTTTTCCCTTTTCCGTCAACTGGTGCAGGCCCTTTGCGATCCCGCAAAAATCTTTCACGAACCGTCTGTAGTAGGTGGCTAGGCCCAAGAAGCTCCTTAGTTGGTGTTTATCCTTGGGGACTGGCCAGTTTTTCACCGCTTCGACCTTCTCTGGATCGGTTCTCACTCCTTTCGCTGAAATTATGTGCCCCAAGTACTTGACTTCCGCTCTAAACAGGGCGCACTTCTTGGGGTTGAGCTTCAGGTGGGCACTTCGAAGCCTTTGAAACACATCCCTTAGATTGTCTCGGTGTTGCGCAAACGTTTTTCCTACGACGATGACATCATCCATGTATATCAAACAGGTTTTCCATGTTAACCCTTGCAGGACACATTCCATCAATCGCTCGAAAGTCGCCGGAGCATTGCACCGCTCGAATGGCATTACCGTGAATTGCCATAGCCCATTTCCTGCGGTGAAGGCGGTTTTTTCCCGGTCTTCTGGATGGATCTGCACCTGCCAGTAGTAACTCTTCAGGTCGAGAGTGGAAAACTATCGGGCTCCTGATAGTGTGTCTAGCGTGTCGTCAATCCGTGGCAGAGGATAGCTGTCTTTCTTGGTGACGTAATTGAGCTGCCGATAGTCCACGCAGAACCGCGTGCTGCCATCTTTCTTCTTAACCAGTATAACCGGTGATGCCCACGGACTTTTGGAACTTTCAATCAGACCTTCTTTCTCCATTGCCGACACCATCTCTGCAACTTCTGTCTGCTTTCCCAATGGAAGGCGCCTAGTAGGCTGACGAGTTGGTCTAGTATCACCGGTGTCTATTCGATGTTGTACCAGGTGTGTTCGGCCGTATTCACCGTCCTGTGAGGCAAATACATCAGCGTACTCATTGATAAGATTCTCTGCCATAGTTCGCTGCTCCTGGTTCAGTTCACTGGACTGGAGAATCGTCTCTCCCGTTCCCGCTGTCCAAGGTGATGAGAGAGGTTTCGGAGCATCACGTTCAGATATTGGTGTGACGGCGGTAATCGGCGTGCATTTTCCAGTCACCTCCCCTCGCCTTAGTTTGACAGTGTGTGGTTTCGCGTTCAAAACTCTCACTGGAACCATGGTGTTCTTTGGTTCGACTAACGTCTTTCCCACGATGTAGTCTTGAGAGTTCTTCTCTGGGTCTGGTTCTACTATGTAGAATCGGTGGCTTCCAAGATCACCTTCCAGCTTCGTCCAAATGATTGTCTCTGAAGACGGCGGCAAAACTTCGTCTTTGCTGATGACTGTCCTGAGAGTTACGGCATTCTCGTTTCCCTACACCATCGGAATCTCCACATTTCGATTCCTCAGTACTTGCATCCCGATGTCCAGGATTACTTCATTTGCTTTCATGAAGTCTATTCCGATGATGCACTCGTCGCATATATCTGCCACCAGAAACACATGGGAGAACGTCAGTCCCGCCAGAGTAATCGTAAGACGAACTTCTCCAAACACTTTCGCCATTTCCCCCGTCTTCAGGCAGTAGCTGCTGGTGTTGTGCAGCCAGGCGCTTCGGACGATATCTCTTCTTACAATGGAGGCAGTGTCGATGGTGGCTACGCACTTCTTCTTGTTGATTAGTGCCTCCACTGTCAGGCTCTTGTTACCATGTTTGGTTTGCGAAACTTGAATGGTGGTCCTGGGGGCCTCGATTCCAGTAACCAACTTCTGCCCTGCGAAGTTGGTCCTTACGCATTTCCCGACTGCTGGTTTTGGTAAGTCTGACTGACAGCCAGATGCTTCCTCTCTGCTTCTCCTACTTCCGCAATGTGGACAATTTCCTCGTCTAGGTGCACTTCTGCACTGCCGTTGTAGGTGTCCGGTTTGGTTGCAATTCCAGCAACGGATTTGACTTCCGCGAGCTTTGTCTTCATCCATGATGGCTGTTCTCTGGCATGAGCATTCCACGACGGACATTTCCCTGACACGGTGTATTCCCTGGTATACTTGGTCCGCAGCCTTCATTGACAAAGCGAATGCCAATGCATCGGAGAGTGTTCGCTTTTCAGCCACCCTTACAGCCATTTGCAGTTGTCTGTCCTCTATGGCCTGAATAAAAGCTTCCACCGCCATTTCGTTGATAAGCTCCTCACCGGCTTTAGGGTATGAAAGATGGGCTAGTCGCTCTATATCCGCTTGCAACTGTTGGAGCGTTTCCCCCCTTTTCTGGACTCGACTACGCAGCTGAACCCTGTACACCTGCTGCATGTGTTCATCCCCAAACCGCATCTCGATAGCCTGAACCAGGGAGTCGTAGTTCTGCTGTTTATCTTCCGGGATGGTCTACAAGAGCTCCGCAGCTGGACCCCTCAGTGCAAGTGTGAGTGCAATGGACTTCTCTTCATCGTCCCAGCTATTGGTCATTGCGGCCGCTTCGAATTGCCTTTTATAAATTGGCCATGATGTTTGACCATCGAAGATAGGAGGTTGCATCTCCTTTCTTCTCAGACCGTCAGTGGAATATTCCCGTGCTTTCTGTCTCTTCACGTTGCTGAGTTCCTTAGTAAGATTTTCGACTTGCTTTTCTACTTTTCGAACTGAGTCTCTATCTTCCCGAACTGAGTTTCATGCTTCTCAAAGTTTTCATCGAATCTAGTTTCGACTTTTTCGAGTTGCGTCTCGACCTTCTCGATTTTCTCTTCGATCTCTTCGAATTTGGATTCCAAGTTCTTGTTTTGCTCATCAAGTTTGCTTTCCAGAGCATCTAGAGAATTCTTTTGTTCGTCCATTGCTTTCTTTTGTTCGTCCATCTTAAGTTCTAGAGAATTCCTCTGGTCGTCCATTGCTTTCTTTTGTTCGTCCAGCTTGAGTTCTAGAGAGTTCTTTTGGTCGTCTATTGCTTTCTTTTGGTCATCGAGCTTAAGTTCCAGAGACTTCTTTTGGTCTTCCATTGTTTTCCTTTGTTCGTCCATGACTGACTTAAGTTGCAGGAGCAGACTTGTTATATCCGGGTCGGCTACTGTACTTGCTGGTTCCTCTCCCACGTCAAACTCTACGTCATGCGGGTTTTCATCTTCCTGCGTTACTGCTTCTTCCAGACGAATCAGTAGGGCATCTTTTCCCCCAGTTGTGTCGAGATTCCGCTTACTGAGTTCTGCCTTTAGTTGAATTATAGTTAGTTTTCCCAATTTGCGACCCATTTTGCGCAACTAATTAACTCAACACAGAAATCGTTTTTTTTTCTTTTTTTTTCTTCTTTTTTTTGCGCAATTTCACACCACGGAAATAGTTATTCACAGAATAAGTTTTATTCCGCTTCTGACACCAATGTAATATGCGAGCTACGGCTAGCGTAGTAAATAAAACAATATTTTGTGAAATTATTTCTTTATTTTCCAGTATATAGAACAATTCAGGTTCACACTATACTATTCTTCGCAATTCTTTTCTTACAAGGTCTCTGTCCTCTCAAATCACTTTATCTCCTTTCAATTATTTAATTCACAAATCCAAACTAATTACTTCTTCTTGTTAAATCTCAACTTTAAATTTATCACAAAATTACAACTTCGCCCATTATCACTTTTCTAATCTCTTCGCCACAGTTTAGAAACTACTGCCCCATTTTGATCGCCATCTGTCCTTATATAGCAGAAGTTTCTGATAACCAGAAACTTCTAGCAAATTCTTCGACCACTGGAACAAGAGAAATTCCAAGATGACAATCATTCTTGCAGTTATAATTAACTCTCATCCGTGATATTATCCGTCTCTTTCGTAGACATGAACTGTGGAAACCGCAGACACGAACCTCGAATGAAATGACACTTCGAACCAAAATTCTGCCAGAATGAAAAGACACTTCGGAATTTGTTGCATCATACTTTTAGGGAGCGTAGTTATTATTATGCTACAATATATACGATCGATATATAAAGAACAAACAAGAAACCGAATAAAAACACAGAATTTGTAACTTTGAAAGAAAGTGGTTTTATTTGCAGTCCAGTTAAAGTTGTATATATTTTCTTTCAGTTAGATTTAAAAGTTACGTTTTCTTTGACCGTTTTTATTTCTCTCCGTTCGAGACGAGAACAAATAATAATAATAATAATAATAATAATAATAATAATAATAATAATAATAATAATAATAATAATAATAATAATAATAATAATAATAATAATAATAATAATAATAATAATAATAATAATAATAATAATAATAATAATAATAATAATAATAATAATAATAATAATAATAATAATAATAATAATAATAATAATAATAATAATAATAATAATAATAATAATAATAATAATAATAATAATAATAATAATAATAATAATAATAATAATAATAATAATAATAATAATATAATAATAATAATAATAATAATAATAATAATAATAATAATAATAATAATAATAATAATAATAATAATAATAATAATAATAATAATAATAATAATAATAATAATAATATAATAATAATAATAATAATAATAATAATAATAATAATAATAATAATAATAATAATAATAATAATAATAATAATAATAATAATAATAATAATAATAATAATAATAATAATAATAATAATAATAATAATAATAATAATAATAATAATAATAATATAATAATAATAATAATAATAATAATAATAATAATAATAATAATAATAATAATAATAATAATAATAATAATAATAATAATAATAATAATAATAATAATAATAATAATAATAATAATAATAATAATAATAATAATAATAATAATAATAATAATAATAATAATAATAATAATAATAATAATAATAATAATAATAATAATAATAATAATAATAATAATAATAATAATAATAATAATAATAATAATAATAATAATAATAATAATAATAATAATAATAATAATAATAATAATAATAATAATAATAATAATAATAATAATAATAATAATAATAATAATAATAATAATAATAATAATAATAATAATAATAATAATAATAATAATAATAATAATAATAATAATAATAATAATAATAATAATAATAATAATAATAATAATAATAATAATAATAATAATAATAATAATAATAATAATAATAATAATAATAATAATAATAATAATAATAATAATAATAATAATAATAATAAATAATAATAATAATAATAATAATAATAATAATAATAATAATAATAATAATAATAATAATAATAATAATAATAATAATAATAATAATAATAATAATAATAATAATAATAATAATAATAATAATAATAATAATAATAATAATAATAATAATAATAATAATAATAATATAATAATAATAATAATAATAATAATAATAATAATAATAATAATAATAATAATAATAATAATAATAATATAATAATAATAATAATTAATAATAATAATAATAATAATAATAATAATAATAATAATAATAATAATAATAATAATAATAATAATAATAATAATATAATAATAATAATAATAATAATAATAATAATAATAATAATAATAATAATAATAATAATAATAATAATAATAATAATAATAATAATAATAATAATAATAATAATAATAATAATAATAATAATAATAATAATAATAATAATAATAATAATAATAATAATAATAATAATAATAATAATAATAATAATAATAATAATAATAATAATAATAATAATAATAAATAATAATAATAATAATAATAATAATAATAATAATAATAATAATAATAATAATAATAATAATAATAATAATAATAATAATAATAATAATAATAATAATAATAATAATAATAATAATAATAATAATAATAATAATATAATAATAATAATAATAATAA